>VDFB02121668.1:0-13759 GCA_007258455.2 Sequoia sempervirens | reverse complement strand
AAAATTACAACACTAAAATAGAAGAAAACCAAATGTTGAAATACAGTAAATAACAATATAAATATTAACAATATAAATGTTAACAATTTAAATATTATTATAATTATAATCATATAATATAATACTAAAATATTAAATATATATATATATATATAACTAATATAAAAATAAATATATTAACTATAAATTTAATTTATAAATATAGTAATAAAATAAGAAACACATATATAAATATATTTTAATTCACCCAAGTTACTCGTCATATTTTAAGAGGAACAATTAATATCCAAAGACAACAATGCATTTGTTAGATAGCAGTGAATTTAATTAAGGATAAAGCAGCATCTATATATAGTAGTGATTAGTACATATGAAGGCAACAATTACTCTATAAAAAGGTAGCACTTAAGCAAACATGATAAGGCAATGCTTGAATTTGAAGAGGGACATGTCCCTCACCAAGGGACAAATATGTTGAACAATTATGTCTCTTCCTCCATCGTGGGCAATATAAAAGGAGGGACATTTCTAAAGGAGTAGTATCATCATTTAATCATTTAGAAATAGATATATGCACTCAGAAAAGTAGCAACCATTGTTATCTTAAGTGATTGGCATGCAATTGAATGTATATGCATTTAATATATAATTTTGATAGGCATCTAAATTTATATATATATATATATATATATATAATTTCATAATAAATAAGATAAGAGAATTACTTGTCTAAATTGGTAGATAAGGAAGTGGGTAAGTGCACCAAGTTGTGACACAAAAATGGCTCTTAAGATGCCACTTTTTTTCTGAATTCAGTAAAGTATAATGTTCACGAGAAAATGAAGATAGTTACACTCAAAATTTGGAGATGCAACAAGAACAAGAGTTGAAGTGCTCTGAGTCTACTTTCTAAGCTACTAATTTATTTATTTTAAATAATGAAGATTAAGGGTTTCAAAAAGGGGGGCCACTAAAAGTGGTCCTATTTTTATTAAAAAAATAGCATTAGTGTCTATTGTGGCCTCCCTTTTTTGTTAATTTTTTTTTAGAATTTCAAAATCCAAACAGTGAGAAATTAGATAACACCATGTAGTATATCTTGATTCTTTCGGCTAATTTATTTGTATTAAAGATAGTATATCAAAAGGATTACAAAGTATATGATAATTCAGATTTCACACTGTTCAATAGCAACAAGAAGACCATGCAAGGTCACAGAATAAAGAAAACCACACAGAGTCACAACAAAAGGAAGAACACTCAGGGTCTTAGAACATGTTCACATATAGATTTCTGCCCAAAATTAAGACTTATCAAAACAAATTTACCACTTTTTCTAATACATTGGACTTAGTATCTTCACACATTTTGAACTCAAGGAGGGAAACTATCAAAAGTTCCTTCTCTCTATAATCCTCTAAATCTTCCCAGCCAATAGGTGGATTGAAATCTAAAATATTTTCATTAGAACCCACCACCTTCACTGTGAAGTCTTCTCCTTCATTGATGTGGAAGCTTGGACCTTTCTGGAATCTTAGATCCTTCTCAAAAGTCTCAACTGAATATTTCCAATTATACTTCTTCTGGAACTCCAAGTATCCCTTCAAGAATGGGATATTATCTGATTTGTTAAACAGCCAATGTTGTCCATATTTGATTTTTGATTTGTTGACTTCCATTATGCCTTCTTTCAGCAACTTAATGAACTTGCTTTTGGATACCTCCCTTGTTAAAGTGACATCAAAATGCAATTAGGAAATCACAGGGACAGATTGAAGGTTGATGTCTTCCACCTCTTGAGTATTATGGACCACCATGAGAGCATTTTTTGTGACCTGGAGAGCTACAACATCATAAATCGCCCATGATTAGTGCCTATCTTCACCGATAACTCTTGCAACTTCGTTGAAGACCTGTTGGAATTCCTTTAACATCCTTAGAAAGTTCTCAGCATCACCTAGATTGTGTCTGAATTTATTTTCAGATTTATTTTCCATCCCACCACTGTTTGTGATCAATCTCATGACAATTGCTAATGATATCTCCAATGCCGCATTTACCTGCAAAGCAACAATAAGATATGTGAGTCTCTTATTTGACTCAATAAGCCCTCTCTTTCCCCCTTGGAATCTTTCCTCATTCCTAACCTTCCATGAGTACCAAAGAATTTTAGTTGTAAGAATATCCCAAAAAAAATTATAATCTTTTGGAATATTTCTACAAATGAACATTATTCCATACCAATTAATCTATTCATATTCATTCCATAAGAAAATTTCATTACAAAATATATTCCAAACCTCTTTAGCATAAAAGCACTCAAAGAAAATATTTATTATTGTTTCAAGTGTCCTGCAAATACCGCACATACTCACTTCATTGTGATTAGTCTTATAAGAATTTTTTTGTAGCAACAGCTACCACCTAAAACATGCCTTCTTTGGCTCAATAATATTTTTCCATAAAGATAAGATCACCTTTTTCCAACTAGCATCAATTAGATTAATATTCCAGCAAGCGTTAACATGGTCTTGGATAGCATTAGTATTAGTAAGCTCTTTATAAACACTTTTAGTTTTAAATTCATGTAATGCAGAACCATCCTTCCAAACCAAATCACCAAAAATTACATCAAAAACAATCTCACTGTCAGCAGGATTCAAAGGGAAAGAAGCATTTTTGCAAGAGTCCAAGAGGGTATTATAGGTTTGAGTGTTAAAGCTACCCAACTGAAACTCCTCAACTAGCTTGACCAAAGGTTTGATTTGCCCATTTTCAATGAGGTTAAGGAAGGTTTGAACATCGGCAAGGTTCCACTTTTTGGCAGAGCACCCTTGTAGCAATGCCAAGGGCTTACTGTTATGCTCTAAATTCCACCATGGGGAGAAGGATGAATGGCATTTGAAATCATTGTTGATGGTGATATTGCAGTTTTTAAACCCAACTTGATGTTTCACCAATTCTCAGGCCTTCCATAAACTTTTAAAAACAAGGGATCCAACCGTTGTCATGGGGTGTTTACCCATCAGAATGTCACAAAAGGACAGGTTCTTCAAAGATTTAGCCTATTTGGGGGAAGAGCAGAGGATATTGTTCCTGACCAGAACCTTCCACGGTTCCCCACCAAATGTAGCCTTTGCAATCCACTTTCTAGCCAAGGCAATGCCTTGGGATCTAAGATCTTTTAATCCTAACCCCCCCTCATTTTGTCAGTGCAACACCAGTCCCACCTTACAACATGCCTTTTCTTCTTGCCTTTGTCATCCAACCAAAAAAAGGCCCTAATCATTTTTTAAATTTCAAACACCTGATAGCTACAAAAGAGCCATACTGAAGCGAAGTAGATGTTATAGGAGGAAATAATATTTTGGCAAACTTGCAATCTCCCAGCAAAAGACAAATATTGTCTTTTCCAAATTTCCATTTTTTTGTCAATCTTTGAGTTGATCCAAAGCTACATCTCTTTAAGATTGGGGCTGATAGCAAAAGGAATCCCAAGGTATCTCAGAAGTTTGTTTGGGCCCCCCCATTGAAACTCATATTTTTGGAGCCAACTAGGGGGGGTCTCAACCCAGTCAAGAAAGCAAGACTTAGCAATGGCAACTTTGGCACCAGCAACTAGGCAAAATAAATCCAATTTCCCCAAAAGGGTCTCCAGGTTCTTTTCATCTAGCTCAATGAAAATGGTGGTGTCATCCATGAACTGGATGTTGATTAGCTCATTATGGTCAAGCAGGATTATCCCCTAGACCTTAGGTGAAATTGTTGTGTCTCTTAGCAAATAGTGTAAGGCATCAGATGCAATCACAAAAATTGTAGGGGCCAGAGGACAGTCTTGTCTAATGGATCTGCCAAGATTGATCTCTTTTGAAAGAACACTGTTGACATCCACTTGTGCATTGGCGTCGCAAAGGAGGGCGTCCACTACCTTGTAGAACTCCTTAGGAAACCCAAACGCTTCTAGAGTCATCCTTAGAAATGACCATTCAACTCTATCATAGGCTTTTTCAAAGTCCAACAATAACATAGTAGAGTTTTGACTTGACTATTTTGACCATTCCATGGCTTCCCAACTTGTGATCAAGTTCTCCAGGATATGCCTACCTTTAATAAAACTGGTTTAAGTACTATTTACAAACTTGGGGAAGATGTCAACCAATCTTAGAGCCAAGATTTTTGCCAGAATCTTGTAGGAAACATTTAGAAGCGTTATGGACCTCTAGTTTTTTATTAAAGTTTTGTCTCCCCCTTTTGGGAGCAGCTTGATGATACCTTTGTTTATGTTATTTCCCAACGATCCTTTCTCTAAGGCCTCTTGATACACCTGCAAGAGGTCTTCACTTATCCATTCTTTAAATTACTTGAAGAATTCCACCAGGAGCCCATCACAGCTAGGTGATTTGTCATTATTCATAGAGTTGATGGCCTTCACAATTTCCTCCTTGGTGATGGCAGCCGCCAACTTGGAAGCACAGTCTTGCCCAATCTTTTTGGGAATGATCATTTTGATACATTCCCTAGCATTCTTGTTGTTCTCCTCGTTACTTTCAAAGGTAAATTTTTATTGTAGAAGTTGTGGAATTGTTTTAGGATCTCCTCCTAAGAGGTGAATAACTCTCCCTTCTCCCAAATTTGGCTGATTTGTTCCTTATGATTTTTTTCCCTAATGAAGTTGAAGAAGAACTTCAAGCCTTTGTCCCCGTGGCATGGCCAATTTAGTTTGGCTCTGATCTTGAGACCTTTAGTTTTCTTGGCTTGAAGATTTCTAAGATTGTCCTTGCAACGAATCAACTATTCATTAAGCACCAGGTTATCTGGTGCTTCCTAAATCTTGGACTCTGCAAGAACTAACTCTTCTTGCAATTTATTCTCCTCACGCCTCAAGTCCTTGGCATATTTTCTCCCAATGACTTGAAGGAATTTTTTCCAAGTGTCAACGTTATGCTCCCATCTTGAGATAACACTTTCCCCTTTCAACATCCAATTGTTAATCTCTCTAATAGAGGCAATTCCATCCTTGTAGTCAACATCCTATAGTAGTTGAGTGTTGAGGATAAACTTTCCCCTTTTAGTCCCTTTCACCCCTGCATTCTTCCTTGTGCAAATGAAGGCTTTTATCGGGTGGTGGTCAGACAGGGTGAATGGGCATGTTGGCATATGGCTTTGGGATATTGCTTATGGCTTCTAGTGTTGTCATTGATGGCAACTGGAGTCATTAGTATGGTCCACAGTTTAGATGTAGCTCATACCAGCAGAAAGCATGAAGAACTAGGTATCCGATTAGTTAGTCAATTTGTATACTCCACCTGATCATTATTTTGTGTTGTGGACCCCTAGGAAAGGTTGTTAAGCATGTATTTTACCTTATTGGTAAGTTTTGTGGTGTTGCAACAATCGGTGTACGAGTTAAGAAATCTAGTAGAATGATTTATTATCTATTTTCTCATTATGGCTGACTTGGTGTATATAGCGTGTCGTGGATGTATAAGGAGTGGTTGTTTTAATATTTCTAGGTTAATTCTTGATTTGGTCCCAAAACATAGTCTATTGGAACTTGTAATGCGGGTAGCCACATTAATTTTAATTGGTAGTCTGTTGAGAATATTTGCGTTTTTCGGAAGCTCACTTGTTAATTTCGTAATCTTTATCATAATATATATATGGAGAGGATCGAGTAATTCATTCTTTTACACGGGCGATGTTGTAAGAAGTAAAAAATTTAGAGCAAATGGTAAGCGACAACGAGCATTAAGATTTGTTGAGTGGAATGAAACGGTTGTTGTAAAGCGTGAAAGCAGACACCAGAATTGGACGTATGTCCCAAAAATCTATTTTGGCGAGCTTCACTTCAGCATCTTTACAAATCTGTGATACTGATAATTATCCAATTCATTTTTTGTTGTAATCACAAATGTCCTTGTAAGGCAATGAGCCTTTTCTATTTTGAGCAAGGAGCTCTAGGAGTGCCTTTGAATGCAAGTTATCCTTTTGTTCATAATTTAACAAAGTAAAAAATTGTGGGATTAATTCCTCCATCATGAGCCTTTTAATAAAGGTTTCCTACATGCAATATTGCTCTTTATGGTGTCTTGATCGCCTTGTTTATGTGGATTACATCTTTATTTATGTTTATGTGTCAAAAATGATTTAAGATCCTAATCAAAAGTTAAAATTAAGTTGAACACTGATTCACCCCCCTCTCAATGTTCCCTGAGTCCAAAAATTGGTATCAAAGCAGGTTCCTCTTCAAAAGTTTAACAGCCTGAGGTGGGTCTTGGATTACAATGGACTCTAGTGGTTTTCAACAACTTATGGTGGCACTTGATGATCTAGATCAGTCTAAAGCAGAAGTCATGGAATTAAGAACAAATCTTGTGGATGTTGAGAAATTCATTCAATCGTTGAAGGATAAAATCAATGAGTCAAGAGAAAAGAGAAAGGAACTCTGTGATTAGCCAAAGCAAAAAGAAAATAAAAACTTGGAAGATGTTCACCTGAATCAGACTCTAAAAGAGATAACTAAAGAATGTGAAAAACTTGCTAGAAGTAATGGTACTCTAAAGCTTGAGATGGAATCTGTGGCAATGAAGTTAACTAAAGAGATTAAAGAAAGGAAGAAGAATGAGGAGAATCTAGGTTAGTCCTTGAAAGAAAAACTTGAAGAATGCAACAAAGTTAATATTGGATTCATTCAGTTGGAGATTGAACTGCAACAATCCAGAAACAATGAACAAGAGCTTGAGAGACATATAGTTATCCTCAGAGATGAGCATGCTACTGCAAATGAGTTTAAGGAAAATTTCAAGATCAGTTCTGCTAAGCTTGATGAGATGACTAAAGGACAAAAGGATGCAAATGATAAGTGAGGTCTTGGCTATGTGAAAGATTAGAGCTCCACATCTAAACAAAAGGACTCTGAAAAGAAAACTCAGAAGGACCAAGGCAAAAGATATCTAGTAAGGCAACCTAATGCTAAGAAGTTTAATGGTTACTGCTTTGTTTGTAATAAATTTGGACATATGGCTTCTCAGTGTAGAAGTAAGATAAATTCTAGTAGTCCATCATTTTTTGGTCAGTATTTTAATTGCAAGAAGTTTGGTCATAAGTCATTAGAATGCAGAAGTATGTATGTTAGTATAAGGAACATTAAATGTTATACATGTGGAAGACTTGGGCATGTTTCTAATCAATGTAGATCGGGGAGAAACCTTTGGAATGAATATCTCAAACAAAGAAATTCGATATGCTACAACTGTAACAAATTTGGTCACATTGTAAGATTCTGCGAGAACATAAACATGGACAGAAGAGGTCTGGTATATCAAGGAAGAAATTTATAGAAAGATGACAAAGGAAAAGGAAAAGCATCCATGGAAGAGATAAGAGATCAGATGAAGAAAACGTGGATAAAGAAGAGTGGATTTGATGAAGGTAATAAGACTATACTAGAAGCTCCCTCTAGTAGTCCCTTCCGTAATAATCGTGCCTTGGCCTAGGGGGAGCTTTTCAAGAAAAATCATTTCGCCCCCTTGTCAGTAGCTAGCACCAGAATGTAAGAAATTATCGGTAGTTGTGATAGAACTTTGCAAATGCATCAGTGATCACTTTTGTAGAAATATGAAAAGTAGAAGGTCCGCAAATGAAATTTTCTTTTGTTGTCTAAGAAAACAGAGTTACCAGAACTCCTAGGCAAAGCATTTAATGCTACTAAAAGGTTGCGTGAAGTTATAAAGGGTGTTTGGAACCCTATTTATCACCTTGTAATTCAAGAAGATCGAAGGAGAGCTTCTTGGTAAATCTAAATCTTTGAAGGATCTCTAAGAAAATCATGCATGAATTCACTTCAGGTATTTCATCATTGTTGAATTCTAAATTTTAGGCTCAAAAGAAAACCTTTATCCGCAGCATAAAAAATGAATCAAATTAAAAGGAACAAATCGAGTTTGGATGAATATAGTAGCTCCTGAAGATCGTGTGGATGTAAGAACTTGTTGCCCGCTGAATCACACAAACATAAGAGTTTTGACATCCTCTCCTTTATTCCGTTCGAATGGCTCCCGGGCTTATCTCGGAATGTTGGATGTGATGATATCCTTACTCTGGATAAACCCTATCAAATTTCAAAAGAAGTAATCATAAATCTGATAGGATTATGCAATATTGGAGATGTCCTGAAAAACAAGTCGATTCAGAACATTGAAGTCGAAGCCCTAACCATAGTAACAAGAGATCAAAGGGTGCTAGTAATTTCAACAATCAAAGATCCATTGAAAAGGTACATTGCATATGGAATTATGTACAAATTTTTCTTGAAAAATAGGGAAGGAGCAACCTTTGCTGGCGCAGTCTACATTGCGCACAAATTGATAATGGAAGACAAATACTTTGATCTATGTGGATTGTTGAAGGATCAATTGATGGAAAATGTGCAATTGACGAAGGATATAGATTACTCTTTCAAGTTTGGTACCCTAGTTATATGCATTATGATGTATTTTTTGAATTGCTTACCTCTAAATGATAATGTGGTATGGAAGGAAAATATACCAGTTTGTAAGCAAATCTTTGAGCATTTCAACATTCTTGAAAATGGTGAACAAGCTTATGAAAAATTCTTTAGAAAGTTGTTAGGAAAGTTTGAAGTAGGTGGTGTTCCACTCTCGGTAAAAGCAGTTGAAGTTGGATCTTCCTCCAGAAAGGTAGAGAAAAGGGAAAAAAGAGCAAGAGAGTTAGCTGATGACCCTCCTTCGACACCTAAGTCAACAAAAGTTGAGGAAAAAGGTAAAGAACAGATGGTTGTGGATATAATTGTTGCTCAATTTTCACCTACGGGCTCAATTGGGCAGGATTAATTATGTTTCAGATGTTCATAAGGGCCAAATGGGACATTTGCATCGAGGGTTAGGTCATGCATCTGATGACATTTCACAAGGAGCTCATTTGAAAAGCATGCCTCAATCAGTTTTGGCACAAAACTTATAAGAGAAGAGAGTTGGCAAGACCCTCTTGTTGTCTCGCCGACTAGCAGTGCCCTCTATTTGTTCGAATGCACTAGTCGTTAGGACATTCGGGTCACCATGACTCTTTATGTGTCTCTCCGCGTGGGATGTCTCGCTAAAGGTAGCTCACAAGGTTGGCATCGGGGAGAGTAGTTTGTGTTCGGCTTGAGGTCCCAGCGACCAAGTAGAGTCTCACCAAAGGGATTGTTCCTTCGATATAATGTTTTGAGCTCGGTGAAGGGTCTTGCTGACTAAAAAGGGTCTCGCCGAAACAGGAGGAGCTCGGCGAGAGGTCTCGCTGACCATTGGTGGTCTCCTCGAATGAAGGTCTGAGCTCGCTAGGAGATGAAGGCCTCGGCATGAAGTCTAGCCGAATGGGCAAAGTCCCGCCAAAAGAATGGAGCCCTCGGCGAGATGTTGAACTCGGGGTGAGGTCTCGGCGACTAATGGAGGTCTTGGCGAAGTGAGATGTTATCGCAAGGAAAAGAAGGGCCTCGCTGAGAATTCTTTCTGACCCAAAAGGGTCTTGCTGAAGTAGGGTGAGCTCGTGCCAAAGGAAATAAGAGTTGTCATGATGTCTCGGTGAAAATAGGATGTCTCATCGATAATGAAGGGTCTCCCCGACATAGATGACATCGATATAGGGTCTCACCGTCGGGGTGAGGTATCGTCGAAGTGAAGCAATCTCGGCGAAGGAAACGGCTTCAGCATGAGGTCTGGCCGACAAGAGGAGGTCTCGGTGACAAGATGAGAGTTCGGCGAAAGGTCTCACTGACCAGGCAGTGTCTTCCCGACTGAATGGGCTCTCGCCAAGACAGGACGGCTCGCCGCAAGGTCTCACCGATAGTGATGTCTTACCAAAGCGAATGGTCTCAGGGAGATGTCTTCCCAAAAGGATAGGGTCTCTCACAAATATGTTTCGCTTTATAATTGTTCCCCAACTACCGAATATTCACAACGTGCTGCTGCCCAAAGATCTTGAGCTCGGCGAGAGGTCTTCCCGACCTAATGAGGTCTTACCGACAGATGATGAAGCGAGCTCGCCGAAAGATTTTTCCTTTGGCATAAGGTCCTGCGGATCAAACGAAGTCTGGCTGAAAGAATGGAGCTCTCGGGGAAAGGTTTTGGGTGCGCCATGAAGTCCCAGTGACCGTGGTGGTCTCACCAAAACTGTTGGCATCGAGGTGATGTCTTGACGACCCGGTAAAGTCTCACCAAAAGGGTAGGATCTCGATGCAATATGGGGGCTTCATTGTAAGGTCTCATCGATGGGGTGAGGTCTCGCCAAAGTAAAGCGGTGTCGACAAAGGAAATGAGCTTGGCATGAGGTCTCACCGATAACGAAAAGGTCCCGCCGAGAAAGTTTGACATCGACGTAATGTTTGGTCATCAGAGTGATGTCCTGCCGATTGCTGGAGGTCTCGGCAAAATGAAGTGAGCTCGGGGAGAGAAAGGGAGCTCGCTATGAAGTCCTGTCGAGAGAATAGTGTCTCGCCGATAGGGAGCTGGCTACGGTGGGACTCATTGTCGAGATGAAATGGGCTCGCCAAGAGATATTGCCTTCAGCATGAGCTCTCACTAACACATGGATGTCCTGCCGACATAGGAGCACAGCGGTGTAACTCACCAAGATCGATATGACCTCCTGCCGACTGAAGGAGCTCTTACCAAATGCGGATGACTAAGCGATGGAAAGGGATATCGGTATGACTCATGAGGGCTCACCATGAGGTCTCCCCAAAAGCGAAAGTCTTGCCGATGGTCTGGGTGACAACCACTGTGGATGTCGTTATAAATTTTGAACTCACTATGTGGTCTTGCTAATCGTCATGAGCTATGCCGATAACCGCTGAAGGGTCTAATTGCATCGGGGAGACACGATTAGTGTCTCACCGACATGCAATTTTAATGGAGCAACCTTTGACCTCCTGAAGACCTATGTGGCACAAATTCAACCAATCCAAATGAACTATCCAGAGAGCCATGGCGCTTGAACCCCCGGAAGAAGACGAACTCGTTCAATGCTAGGCAATGGATTTAATTGTGCCCTCCAGAATGAGCATCTCAAAGCAGCCTTTAAGGTGGAGGTTCAAAGGGACATGTGAAGACTGTGAAGTTAATGTTGTAGTTAAGTAAAGATCAAGAGGGTCATTCTTGGAGCAACTCTTCACCGACATAGACAGTAGGGATACACTTGAATGCAACATTAACTTCATTCAAAAAGATCTAAGGATAGATCTTTCTGAGACTGATATTTTTGTAAGCCCTGAGGGGCTGACCTTACTTTTGTATATAAGGCATTTTTTGCCTCTTTGTAAGGGGGTTCAGATTATGCATTTTAGAAGAGTTGGTGATTTTTAACAATCCTTTCTCAGTTGATGTATGCTTTGTAACTCAACTGGAATCTGGAATATAAAACATAGAGTTTACCTTAGAAGCCAGTGTTGGCGTTTCATACTATTTTTATTTCTTTTCAGATTATGTAAGTTTTGAACTATGTTTTCTAAGTCTGCACTTAAACTTTAAAGTTGTGAAATTCATCTTTCCTTCTTAAAATATATATACAGATTAAACCTTTTCAAGAATAATGCATAAGTTCACAAAATTATGTTGAGTAAATGAAGTATCTCTCATTAGTTTCTCAGTGTATGTTCATTTTGTTTTCATTCCATGATTTTTGTCAATTTGGTGTATCACCGCAGGTTTAAGTTTTAATTTTCATACATTCCTTGTTCCCTTTTCTTTCAAAGAGCAGTAGTTTTAGGTGATAACACAAAGGAAGCCGACCTTCTCCTGAGGTTGACCTTTGTTTACAAGAAACCCACATCTTTAGAGGTCTTCCCATGTTACACTGAGGTGTTGAACATCAGGTTCAACATGGTGCAACTTCATATTGATAACAGTTTTGGCATGCCCGGTGGGACTAGTTCCACATTATACTATTGGTTTAGTATGCAACCAGCGAGTTCCAAATTTTATAGAAGTCATTTGTGCATACTTGGCGACTCCGTAGAGAGAAAGAACTTCATAATCAACGCCTTCTACAGTTTATGAGAAGATTTTAGACAAGAAGCAGCTTAGTTCCTTTGGAGTATTTGCAGCTGTCACCACCAAGAAGACAAGGCAGGGCACCAGAAAGGCTAGGAACAACATTTGCTTATGCTAGAAGAGCCAAGTCTACTCCTCCATCCGTGAGATTCCATATTACTGTCCCATCTTTTGTTTCACCTAGAGTGCCAGTAAATCCGCTTTAGCCACCTCCAATGGCTGCTCCAAGGAATCAACCATTCATTACTGTCAATGGAGGGAGTCCCTTAAATTTTGCACAACACAGTGACATTCCAATGGCAGCCTTGAAAGGTTTACCAACTTTCACGGGAGAAGATCAAACTACCCCGATTGAACATATGTGAGATGTGGCTTCGTTATGCGGAGTCCATCACATAACTCAAGAGGATGTTGCTGTGAGATTATTAGTTACTTCACTGAAAGGAAGAGTTGTGCTGTGAGATTATTAGTTACTTCACTGAAAGGAAGAGTTGTGCAATGGTATAGGGGCTTAGCGGTCAACTCAATCACAACTTGGGACGAATTTGGAGACAAGCTACATAAACAATTTTAGGACAGGTCTGATAATTTGTCTTTATTGGAACAATTAACCACGATTAAGAGGGCCCCTTAGGAGCAGATGAATGATTTCAATTTCATATTTCAGAGAACCTAGGATAGAATCCCTGCAATGGTGAGGCCTTCACCTGAATATGCCTTCCTATATTATCTTAGAGCTATAAATAGCGACATTTTAGTTTTAATACAGTCAATGGGAGGAGTGTCTTTGTCGGATGCTTTTGAAATAGCAATCAGAGCTGAAAACAACCTAATACAGGCTGGTAAACTTGCTCCTAGGCCACCAATGCTTATATTTCCAGAGATTCATGCGAATATGCCTTTGCAGATACCACCTTTTACACCTTTGCCACTTGTTCCAGCAATGTTTATTGCGGTTCCCACTGCTGCAACATAAGAAGCTGCTATTTCATGTTCTTCAAATGAGTTGCAGGAGATCAAAAGTTTATTACAAACTTTTGGTAATAAGCTTGTGAGCTTGGAAAAACAACAATCATATAATAGGCCTTATTAGCAGTAGAATTCAGGTCAGCAACAGCAATACCAAGGTAATAGGCAAGCTTATCAAGGCAATTACTAGGGCCCAAGGCAGGGTGTAAATACTAGACCTTTTCAGGCTTATGCTCCAGCACCTATTAGTGCAGTCAAGGATCTTGTCCCTATTCAGAATAACTTAGCAGCAGATTATGAGTGGTGTTACCCTTGTAGCCAGCCTCATAATCAAGCCACTTGCTCAAATGGACTCATCAATCAGACACTTATGGTGCAGAATGCCTCAGGTTCACACCAGAATGCATTCAATGATGCATCTTCACAACACCAGGAGCAACCTACCAATGAGGCTACCCTACTTAACTAGCAGGGTGAAGAATTATGTGGATTGAATGTAGATAATTCTCCGGTTGCAGCTAACACCAAGGCAAAGAAAAGAGCTTTCAAGCTTGATCAAGCAGCTGACAAAGGAAAGGCAGCAGTTGTAGAACCATCTACATCTCAAGTGACTCATGTTTGGCAGAGAAATCAACAACTCCCAGTCAAGGAGCAACCATATTTGCAAGCTGATCACATTGGCATAAAGTACATTATAAAGTAAACCCAACTGTACCCTATAATATTCTTGATAGTATGAAAAA
>VDFB02121665.1:0-16669 GCA_007258455.2 Sequoia sempervirens | reverse complement strand
GATTCCATGTTCCTCTTGTGTTGAGATCTAGTTTGCACCATAAAATAGAGACCAATTTTCGAGAATGTGTGAGATGAATCTCTAATTCTTTGGATTGATATAACTTTAGGTACAAAAGAGAAAATTTAGGATGATTTAAGGATCAAAAGTATGATGGTGAAATGAAAGATGGATGATATGGATGATTTAGAACTCTTGAAGAATCTTGAAGGAGATGTTAAAATTTAGGACTTTGGATTTTGATGTTTGATTTTGATCTTGGGATTTATATTTGATTTGATTTGGATTGGATTGTGAACTCATAAACTCTAAGAGTTTAGATGTTGTCCTAGAGTGAATTTGTCTGCAAGATGCCAATTTGACTAAGTGTGAGAACAAGGATTCATCGAAACATGCCTAACCAAACAAGATGATTTTTTATTGGGTTTTGATTTTCGATTATGAACTCCTAAACCCCAAGACGTTGGATGTTATCAAGGGATAAAATTGATCACAAGGTTTGATAATTTGACTTAAATGTGTGGAGAAGGATGCATCTACACACATCTAATCAAACAAGATGATTTGGATTTCTTTCAAATGATTTATCCAAAGTTTAACATGAAGGATTTTTCCAAGATTTTCAAGAGTTGATGATGAAATGATTTTGGTTTGATATTCAAAGATGGATGAAGGTTTGATTTTGATCCTATGTTTACCTAAAAAGACACTTGCTTACTAGACCTCAATTTTGAAGAACATGCTTTACACTAGACAAGGTGTTCAAATTCCTGAAAAAGATTTGGATTTTGTTGACAAAAGAACTCATACAAATTTGGATTATTTCTTGAAGCTCTTATGTAAAAGTTCAAAAGTAGTCTTCGTCTGAATTCGTATAGCATTGAGAGATGCTTTTGGTGATATTTTGGACTAAGAACTTTTACCTTTGGTTCCTTGATCTTGATCTTGCGTGAAATCATTTGGGACATGTGTGGGATTCAATTGTTCTTAGTCTTTGCTTAATGATTTCTTTTTTACCACAAACGCTTCTTGATTAGGTTTTGAAACTAGATGTCCAATGTTTTAATTTCTTCTCATCCCACAAAGTGTATCATGTGGAAATCGAAGAAATCAAAGCAAGAGTTACCTAATGTTTACTTTAGTAGGAGCAAATTGAGATAAAATTCAAGTGCCTAGAAACCTCTAAAGATATGAATCCCAAGGGCAAGCAAGGGCATGCGAATTTGTTCAAGGATATTTACTTCTCCTAAAGGGTTTGACATTTGATGCTCATGTTAAATGTTTGTTTTCCAATGTTTTCAATCAAGTAATTTGTTTTGATTTCAAGAACATGTACAACCCTATGGATATTTGAGACAATATTTGTTGAGCCCTCACTTGGACAAGTCCAGCTACACCTACTTTCAGTGGATGGTTAGATACTTGACCCCACTGGCTCCCCTCCACAGCTCAACACTTCTTTTGGGGTAGCCAAGCATTGGTACCCATAAGTCTCCCATGGCATACCTTCCATCTCTACTAAAAGTCATAAAAGTGTGGGGCGGCTTCAGAACGACCGTTCTTGCACCAACAAATAGATAGGGATTTTGGCCTTTCTACACAAGGGTTTTTAATGTGGGCATTCCATTCATGGGGGACCATCCATGCAGCGAGAGACCATTGCTACCCTTCTCATCAGAATAATCCTCATGATATTGACCTTTATTCCAATATCCACACTTATATCTCGAGTGGAAGACGCTTGGCTTTAATGTGTTCCTAGTTGGGTCGTTCCCTTGGGTGAGTACTTTTTCCCACAAGGCAGACCCTCTAAGATAAACAAAAGCAAGAAAACATATATGTAACTCGATCAATCTTTGTTGCAAACCAAAGAGAGAGAATGTGCGCAATATGCTCCATTCACACTCACAAGAATTATTTAATTTAAAAGTCCAAATTGAAGTGTGTGGGTAATTATTTACACAACTTAATGTCACCAAGAAGCCTTTTGATTCTCAAGATTGCCATGAGGTGCGAGAGAAGCGCATACGTCCTCTTAATGATATTACTTTGAGTAACTAATTACAAAACAAAGAAACACTTGTTCATTTTAAGTCCACGAAGCAATGATTTGATTCTTTTTAGTGCACCAAAATGATTTGATGATGATTGATCCACTTTGTTGAAGATTCAAGTGTGCTCCAAGATGGAAAACCTACATAACCTAGCTAATACTTGATGAAATGAGAATTGCAATGCTTGAGTATGGATTTGAGTATCGTAAGTTTGCTCAAATTATGCATGATGAAATGAGGAAAGAAGCCTCTTATTTATAGAAAGACAAGATGGAGAAATGCACAAAATGAAGCAATGTGGGACTAACTTTTCAACCAATGGCCAAGTGTCATTTGTCAAGATGAAAATGGATGAGGGATGTGCACATTTTGATGAATGTGCCCATAAACATTTAGATGGAATTTGAAAATAATGAAATGACATGTAAAGGGAAAAGGAATGTATTAAATTCCACTCAATGCAAAATATGAAATAAATGTCTTGTTGGAAGGACAAAGTCCACTTGGAAAGATTTCAAATTTGAAGAATATTTCTATTATTTCATGTTGAGAGAAAATAGGATTTAATAAAATGAATTAAATCTATTTTCATGTGCAATGGCAAAGCTAGAGGATGGGACATGAATTGAAGATTAAATTAATCAAAGGTTAATTAATTAAATGAAGGATTAGATGATGTGACAAATTTGACTTAGATTTATGGGTTGATTTAAATCAAAGATGAGAAGAATGTGATTTTAGAGATAGTTAAATAATTTTTTTATTTATTTAACTAAAGGGGATGATTGGTTAGATTAAATTAAATAAGGTTTTAATTTATTTAATATAATGAGATGACTTTAGGGATTAAATAAATAAAATTGATTTAATTAATTAAATAAAGAGCTAAGGTTAATTAGATCAGATTGATTGATTTAATTAAAGAGAGAGAATGACTTAATCAGATAAATGATTTATTTAATTAAGAGAGGAAAATTAATGAATTTAATCAAATAAGAGTATTCAATTAAATGGTTATATTGAGGGATGATTAAGGATGAAATGGTGTTATTAGTCAGGATCAAGTGTGTAATGCCAATTAGTGTATTTTGTGTCTACAAGTTGAATAGAGAAGATCAAATCTATTTTTGCAAAAAATAAATCGCTTCATGTTTGTTGTTGTTGATGTTGAAAGATTTTGTGAGAGGGTTGTGTGAGACCCCCCTTACATCACATATGAACATATAATGCTAAATTTATATTTAGTTGTTCCTAGGAGGGAATAATAAAGGTAGGGAATGATTGTATTATAATTTTTTAAAGAGGGTGAGATGAGTCCATAAGTACAATGATGATCTCGTGATAGTGAACTAATCTTAGGATAGAAAATTATCTAAATATCAATAGATAACATGTGAATGAAAATGTGTGTAACTATATGTGTAAGAAACAAGTGGATAGGGTGAATGTACAAGGGTGTGTGAACATGTGAAGGAATGAGTGGTAGGTGCATGAGAACATGTGAAATGAGATAGGTGGATAGCATAGGAGAAAGGACAATATAAAATACAATATATTAAAAAAAAAATTAAGATAGGGAAACACCATATAATAGCCATTTTGAGGGAGCAAACCTCCTATACCATTTTGAGGGGGAAAACCTTCAATAGAACATAAACTCCAATTATAATATTCAAGATTGATGCATCAAATTTGATAATCCCTTACAATATATAGAGTCTTCCTAAAGAAAACTACTAGTATTTCTTACTACTAGCATTTGCACCTTAGTGTGCAATGGGTACGCCGAAGAAGTGTGGAAGGTCGATTAGGATAAATTTTGGTATACTTTTTGCATATATTTACTAATTACTAATGTTGGTCAATTTAGGCCATTCAACAAATGATGTTGTTTATGCAACAAAGGTCTCAATGGAGAAGTTATAAATTCAAATGAACTATGCATCCACTTACAAGGATCCAAACCCTCTAAATTAGGAAGATAATCAGGCTCCATTACCAATAGGATCATGTTATGTTTGTAATAAGGAGGGAGGGACAAAGTGAGAGAGAGAGAGATAGGGATAGAAAGAGGGAGAGATAGAGGGAGGAAGAATGAGAGAGAGAGGGGGGGTGTAAGGAGATAGAGATAGAGAAGAAGATACAGATGGAGATGGAGATGGAGATGCAGAGATAAATAGAGAGAGGAGAGAGGGATAGATAGATATGGAAGAGATAAATATATAGAGAGGGAGAGAGAGGGAGAGATAGAGATAGGAAGTGATATATAGAGCTCGATAAAGATAGAGGGAGAGATGGAAGAAGAAATATGGAGAGATAGAGATCTAGAGAGGCAAAGAGATACAAATATAGAAGTCTAGGAAGAGGAAGGGGGGAGAGAGAGAGAGGGAGAGAGATGGATGGATAGAGAGAGGGAGACATGTCTAGAGATAAAGGGGGGAGAAAAATAGAGGTAGAGATGGAGATATAGTGAGAGAGGAAGAGGGAGATAGATAGATAGAGAGATATAGGGAGAGAGAGAGAGAGGGAGAGGGAGAGATATAGATGGTGAGATAGAGTGATAGAGAATAGAGCTATAAGGAGATATAGAGAGATGAGGAGAGGGAGAGACAGACAGGCAGATAGACAAACAAAGAGAATTAGAGATAGATAAATAGAGATGGAGAGAGGGAGAGAGTAGGGAGAGATAGAGATATATGGGAAGAGAAAGAGAGAGATATTTAGATATATGGGAAGAGAAAGGGAGAGAAAGATAGAGATAGATAGGGGGATAGGGAGGGAGCGAGGGAGGGAGAGATGGAGAGAGATAGAGAGGGGGGAGATAGAGAGAGAGGGAGGGAGAGAAAGGGAAATAGATAGGTAGCGGAGGGAAAGATAGAGAAGAGGGGGAGAGAGGGAGAGATAGATTGAGGAAGAGAGAGAAGAGGAGAGAGGGAGAGAGGTAGAAGAGGGAGAAAAAGAAGAGGAGGAAAGAGGAATAGAAATACGTAGAGAGGGAGAGAAGAAGATTGGGGAGAGGGGGGAGATAGCTCAAAGAGATAGAGAGGGAGATATAAAGATATATAGAGGAAGAGGGGGAGGGAGATACAAAGAGATATAGATGGTGGGATAGAGTGATACATAGATAAAGATATAAGGAGATATACAAAGAGGAGAGGGAGAGAGACAAATAGATAGAAAAATAGAGAGAATCAAAGATAGATAAATAGAGAGGGAGAAAGAAATAGGGATATAGAGAGAGAGTAGGGAGAGATATAGATATATGGGAAGAGAAAGGGAGAATGAGGTAGAGATAGAGAGATAGATAGGATAGGAGGAGTGAGGAGGAGAGATGGGGAGAGATAGAGAGAGTGGGAAGAGATAGAGAGGGAGGGAGAAAGGAGAGAGATAGGTAGAGAAGGGAGAGATATAGAAGAGGGGGAGAGGGAGAGAGATATGTTGAGGAAGAGAGAAGAGGGGGAGAGGGAAAGAGATAGGTAGAAGGAGAGAGAAGAGGAGGGAGAGAGGGAGAGATAACTCAAAGAGATAGAGAGGGGGGGATAGAGGGATACATAATAATAATACATTTTATATATACTATTATATATAATAATAAATATAATTATATTAAACATACTTTAATTGTATTATATACAATAGATAATATATATTAATTATATTTTGTATTATATTTATATGTTAATTTTTTGTACTATATAAAACTATAGTAATTATTAATTATTAATTATAATCATTTTATATATATTTAATAGTTTAATTAAAAAATATAATATATAATAAGTATATAAGTATAATTATTTTATTTATAATTTATTTTTGTATTATATAAAATATATAGTATATATTAATTATGCTAATAAATACTTAACTACGTAGGGTAGAGGATGTTGTAATGTTAAAATCTAAATGTGCTCATTATTAGAATCTTGACTGTAATTTCCATTTTAGTTAAAAAATATAATATATAAAAATAATAAGTATAATTATTAAAAATATAATTATATTACTTATTTTATTTTTTGTTATATAAAATATATATTATATATTAATTATGCTAATATATACTTAACTATGTATGGCAAAGGATGTCGTAATGTTAAAACCTAAATGTGTTAATTTCTAGTAACAAAAAATGCATCTCAATGAAATATGAAAAAAAACGGAAATAAAATGTAAAAATGAAGAACAAAGAAATCAAGTGAATACCTTAGCCACATACAATTAAATGCACAAGAAATCGCTCAATTTATCAAATTATTCAAATATGCAAATAGGGATGATATGTTTAATGAAAAATAAAGTAAATTTGGCAGAATGGATATCCTTTAATCCTTGATTATGAGCTTTTAGTCAAAAAAAAATTAGCCTAAGCTTTGTGCTCCCACATCATTTATCAAAACAATCATGTGAATGATATAAAATTCTTGATAAAAAAATTAAACAAATAATGGATTAAAAAGAGAATGAAAAATTAAGAAAACAATTGGATTAAATAGAAAAGATATCAAGATAAGATGGCCTACGATTGGGTAATATGATGTTAAAAATTTATTTAGTGAGAGTCTATCAAAACAGACCCACTTAAAGAATATTCAACGTTCCTTATGTTCTATATGCTAAACGCTCTTTTGACTTGTTTCATTTCTTCCATTAAGAAGGATGACATCATTTAGGAAGAGAAAAAGCTAGACATATAGTACAAGAAACTATTATACAGACGGTAGATATGTAGAATCTTTTTTAAAGTTTTATGTAGTAATTCGCTAAATATATTTTTATTTCGCCTCTTCACTTTCACAAAGGATTTTGTGAAGAGATTATATAAAAATTTCATAATGGAGTTGTCAACAGTTATAGCAGTAGTTTTTTCTATATCTATTGAGCTATCTCTCTCTCTCTCATTCACTCCATCTCTCCACCCATAACACTTTATGTCTTTACCTAGACCACTTTATCTCTCATCTCTCTTTATATATATCACTCCCTCTCAACTACTCCCTCTCCCTCTCTATATTGAGCTATCTCTCCCTCTGCCTCTCCCTCTCTCTCCCCTCATCTTTTCTCTCCACCTATCTCTCTCCCTCTCTCCACCTCTTCTCTTTCTCCCTCCACCTAAATCTCTCTTCATCCTCTACCTATCTCTCTTTCTGTCTCCCCATATTCTCTCTCCATTTTTCTCCCTCCCTCTATATCTCCCCATCTCTCCCTTCATCTCTCTCTCCCTACCCCTATATATGTCTCTCTATTTCTACCTCTCCCTTTCTTTTCTCATATATCTCTATCTCTCTTTCTCTTTTCGTATATATCTCTCTCCCTCTATCTATTCCCTATTTCTCTCTACCTCTCTCAATCTCTCCTCTATCCATCTCTATCTATCACTTTATTTGTCTCTTTGTTTCTCTATCGCTACCCCCCTCTCTCTATATCTCCTTATATCTCTCTCTCTCTATCAATCTATTTCACCATCTATGTTTCTACCTATCTTTCCCTCTCCCTATTCTCCTATATCTTTATCTTCCTCTCTATATCCCCCTCTCTCTATATATCCCTCTCTTCTCTGTCATTATCTCTCCTTCTACTCTTCATATCCCTCTCCATCTCCATCTCCATCTCTATCTTACTCTCTATAGATATCCCCTATCTCTATCTCCTTACCCATCTCTCTCTCTCTCTTCCCCCCCTATATCTCTCCCTCTCTCCCTATTGCAAACAAAACATGAACCTATTGGTAATGGAGCCTACTTATCTTCTTATCTTCTTGTCTTCTTGATTAAGAGGTCTTCTTTCGATCATTTTTGAATTCTTGTAAGTAGATGCATAGTTGATTTGAAACAATCACTTCTCCATTAAGACCTTTGTTGCACAAACAACATCATTTTCTAAATGGGCTAGCAAGTGGCCCATATACTACATAATTTATCTTCCACATCTCTTCGGTGTACCCATTGCATACCAAGGTGCGATTGCTAGTTTATTTTATTTGATTGACACTCCAAAACAGGGGAGGAAAGTCCCACTTTCAAGGACGTTATGAACCAATAAAATATTTGGCAAGTATGTTACTAATAAATGTGACAGCACCTCTACTGGAAAAATGAAGCGATCATTCAATGCTGCTCCATCAAGCTAGTTTCCCCCTACCCATCACTGTTACACATTTCCAAGCTCGTTCATTCCATACATCTGCTTTTCCATCTGTTCTGCGGTATGGAGTTCCTTCTCCATTTTACACCATTAAATGAATCGGGTCTCATAGTATGCTCTGTATTTTGACATGAGTTCAGCTCCGCAGAAATCCCATGCGTGGGATGGTTCCCGTGTTATATGAGTTCGGATGGGGAGCTCCTCCAGTGGCAGGAAGCGAACCAGGGGCGAAATACAGAGCCGCCACCTTAAGCCCAGCCCTTATAGCCATGATCGCAGACCAATTAAAAGATAAAGTAGACCAATTAAAGAAGCTTGAAAGTAGACCATGCAGTGGGAAGCAGCCGCAGGATCAAGGTAAGCAAGGCCGAGAGAATTTATGAGCTTCCCAAAGTCTAAACAGGGGATAAAAAGCAATGCAGAGTTCAAAACGGGTCACTGAAATGCGGTCATTGCAGGAAACTCAAGTCCATCATTCATTGCGAAGGGAAGTGAAAGCTCAATACCAGTGAGGAAGGGTTTGGAGGAGCGGAAACCAATAGCGGTAGGAAAGCAGCTAAAAAAACGGCGAAAAAAGCCGAACAAATGGCGAGAAATGATGAACGGATGGTGAGCGGACATGCCAGCAAATTAATATACAAGTGCGATTGTTAGTAAATGCAATGCGCAGTTATCCAGCTCGTTCTGACAGTAACGTGACGCCTCCTAAGTACTCCGCCAGACTGCCATGATCGTAATAAAAACATTGAAATGAAATGAAAGATTTTAATATCGTCCACGAGACCATCAGCCTATGGGACCCAAAGTTTGGTCTTTAACCATTTTCAGCTTTCTTTCCAAGTCAGCACGCCTATTATGAATCTTGATCAGGAAGCTGGCACTCTTGAGAAGCCTATCCTCTATAAAGAGTTCATTTAGATTAACCACCTTCAAGTTACCCTCATACTGGATACGAATGTCTTCATAAGCCGCACACTCAAAGATAAAGTGACGCTCGGTCTCAACCACCCCCTTGCTGCAGAAAATACAAGTTCTTTGCTCCCACACTTCCTTAGGGACAGTCCACCTACCAATTTCACATCTAAGTTGATGAGACCCAGTCCTTAGCTGCGCAACGAGAAGCCTCACTTTACCTTTAATTGAGACCCTTAGGTAGTCTTTTTCGTCATGCTCCCACTTGGGGTTGAATTCTTTGATATAATGTGCTTTTTTATGACCAAGTTGTCTAGCCCACATAGCAACTCTAAACTTCTCGAACACAAACTTTTTTATCTCCTCATTAGTGTTAGGACATTCATGCCACTTAATGTCCCACTTTTTCAACCAATTGTTATTTTGTTTCATCCAAGTCTTCTTCCTACGGTTTAGCTCCTCTTCAACAACCAATTTCAGCCAGTGTTGCATATCCATGTTCTCAACATTGAAATCTCATCGAGTGAGACAAATGGAATCTATGATTTAATGGTAGTGCGAGGACGATTCTCCGTTGATTTCAATTTTCAGGTTGGTCTGTTTTATATTGGATACGCCTTCGGCGTAAATGACAATTTCACTCAATATAAATATTTTTTTAACTAATTAAATTATATGTAAGAAAAATGATTATATATTTTTACATAACAATTCAATTTTTAGAAGGTTTTTATAATATTAAGATTTTTTTTTAGTTGTCTTAATCCTCTATGTCAATAATATATAAAATACTCAACAACCCTCGCTAGCTTATTCTTGTAAATTATTATTTTGTTTTGTTCAAAACACACACATATATATAGAGCATGTACATAATATCAAAATCACTTTTTTAAAATACAATTATTTTAATATTTTAATAAAAATGAAAAGCACATGAAGAAAAATAAGAGAATGGGAAGAGATTTTATCTTACTTGTGCAAATTTAATGGTCTTGGTTTGGTATGACTTAGAGTTGCAATTTTTTAAATAAGCGCAATGGATTGTCTAGGTGTGCTATGTAGATCTTCAAGATTTTAGAATACTTTAAGAAAGCATGAGAGAAACAAAGAAAGAGGCGAATAAGAAGGATGGCTTAATGATGTTTTAAATCCAACTTATGTTAGATGCAAATATATATCTTTGAATTGTTGGAAAAAAATGTCAAGTAAACAAGTCAGGGAGACTAGCTCAATTGGCTAAAGCATCTTGTTGTAGGCAAGAGTTCATAAGGTCTAGTATCCCCCTCGTCCACATGGTATCAGAGGGCGTGTCGTGCCAGCATCACTGGTCACATGAAAAAAGTTTACTAGACGCGCACTACAATTTATAGGGGGCTACCCAATTCTTGCAAACTAAAAAAAATGTCAAGTAAACTAAGGACATGATAACTCTTATAATTAGAGCACATACAAGATTAAAGTGGTTTATTTACAAAATCAACTTTTTTTTAGAAACTTCCAATGAAAGACAAGTATTTTGAAACAAGTCAACATTGTACTTCTCAACCTAACGAAATCATGAAAAAATAGACAAAACCAAGATAAACGAAATGTGGATATTCACATCAATAAAGAACTAGGTCCCACCTTCTAGACTAGATCACACAATGTGATTTAGTCTAAAAATGTAGAACCTTCAATCCAAAGTCATCTCAACTTCTTATTTACAAATTCACATCAAATTACAATTTAAGATATTATACCACATTATCCAACCAATCAACAATAAGGTCAACCTCCGACCAAATAAATAAAAAATTGGATAACCACCCAACATTTATGTAATTGCCCTATATTAAGGGAATAACTTAAGGGCAAAGAAAAGACTGAAATGCCCTACAAGAAGAAAAATGGTCGTTTGGCTATCAATTTCAAAGGTCGTACGCCATCAAATATCAAATGTCAAAGACAGGTGGAAAAAGCATGTGAATGCATAGCTTTTTTCCCTTTGCTTTAGACCATACCCTTATCAATTGTCCCCACCAAGATAGCTCATTAATCTTTTAAAATTATTTGATTGATTGAGAGTTGTCACTTTACTCCATCATTTACTCCTTAAATTATTGCCAACAATGAAAGGTAAAGCTTAGTTGTAAGGCTGCTAAAACCCATTCAACATATTCTTTATTTAGTTGTAAGGGACTCCATGTGTGAGAACATGAAATTTGTCTAGCTACTTTATATGCTTTTTGAGTTTTGTATTTTTATTTTTTATAATAAAAATTGGTAATAAAATAATTTTATTGAATAGTGTATGTATTAAATATGTTTATATATTTTATTTCTTAAAAATAGTATTTTTTCAATTTTATATATATTAATAGTGGTTTTAGGAAAAAATACTATCAACAATTCCCTGTCAATAAATTCATCTTCAATAATTCATCGTCAACAATTCATCATCATGATAAATTCATTTCATGGAAAATTGAATGTCACCAATTCATCAATAATTCATGGCGGTGAATTTTCCACGGATGAATTTGTCATGGTGATGAATTGTTGGCGATGAATTGTTGGAGGTGAATTTGTTGGCAGTGAATTGTTGGTGGTGAATTTGCCTAACCCATTAATAGCGAAATAAATTGTCTTTCTTGATATGAGAGTTTTTACTATCTATGAAATAAATGTATGTTAGTTTTTTGTTTTAATTGTGCATTTTATTCAATCGATGTTTTGGACAACAATGATTCATTTTTCTCTTTTTGATTATGGATTATTGAGTGTGGTCTAAAATGTTGATTGAAATCATACATAGATAAAACCAAAAATTAGAATACATCTCATCCTTTTTATTATCAATTATCAAAGGTTAGTGTCAATTTTGATTATGATGTTGGATAACCATATTATAATTAAAATTGAATTATATATAATTACAAATAAAACATATCAACTTTCTTTTAAGAATCAAATCAATTTAATAATACTATACACTCAAAGTGTAGTTGGTAATCTTACTTGTAGAATAATGTAAATAGTGTATACTTCATTCAACAAGAATATTAATAAATTTTATAGTAAAACAAAAACTATCATTTGCTACAAATCACTCAAAGGTTAGTGATAAAAATTAAGTTAAATGGTTTTGTATAATAGTCTTTACTAAAAGATTATCTTAATGGCTTAATATTGCAAAGCAAATAAATTGACCTCACTCTATGAATATCTAGTGTCTAAATAATCAAGAGACACATTGCATCTAGTTGCTATCATAGATTAATTTGTGTGTTTAGTGGAGATAGAGACTGTGAAATAATATTTTTTTTGTTGAGTGGGATGATAGAGTTGTTAGAATGTCTAGTTGTAAACTTAAATAGCTTCAAATTAAAGTCATAATAGCATATTTTTGGATGAACAATGTGTTTGATCATATTGTATTTGGTTCATAATAGTAATTTGATAGTTGAAATTATAGTTGGAGTGAAGGTTAGTGGCTATCAGATTGCACAAATAGTGCACTATTGTAGTAATTTTGAGACTAATTCTAGATTATTTAAAAAAATTGCACATTTTTTACACCAAAAGCAATAAAATGATATTAGATAGTAGCACACTATTTCAATAAGTGAATCAATCTTTGCAAAGATATAATTAAGGGTATTTAGTGTAAGTCTTTTTTCCAAAAATCAATAATTTAAAAATCAACAATGTAATTTTATAAAAGATGATTTTGTTGAAGGGATAATTAATTTTTATATTAAATTACCTTATCACCTCACAATACAGAAGAACAATTATGATGGTTATATAATAGTTTTCAATGTCAATCAAACAACAATAAAATATTAATAGAGTTGAGATTTGAGCCTCAAATTAACGTTTGAATAGGACTTTACATTATTGACATAAAAAAATTATCAGAAAAATTTAATGCATTAAAAATATAATAACATTTAAATAATAGTTTTGTTTATACAATGACTATTACCAACATGAACAAATAGAAAAATAGATAAATGATATTTTGAAAATTACTAAATAAGAAAATTAATTATAAACTTTAGGATTGATGCTCAAATATCTTAATTTTATATAATGATTGACTAAATAAGTAAGAAATTGCATCGAATTGATGCATTGATATTATTTTCAAAGTTAAGAACTAATAATACATTATTCAAATATAATTAAACACTAGATAAAGGAACTGAGTGAGAAACGTGTAATGATAAATGTATAAATGAAATAAAAGAGAATAAGGTATTTTTTGGCTATTTCACATGTACCTCTTTGTCCTTGAAATTATTTGATGTGTTGTTGTGAACCTCACATAAAATATAGAAATATTTAATATTCATAAATATCAAGCCCTTAAGGTAGGGAAACACCATATGATAACCACTTCAAAGTAGAGACTTCTTATATAAGCATAAACTCCAATTTTAATATTCAATATCGATGTGTTGCACTTGGTAAGACCTTACAATATATAGAGGTTTTGATTATCATAAAACAAGTTTTGATGGGACCAGAAACCCATTACAAAAAGGTTTTGCAGGGACCTAAATTCCCTTACAAGGTAAGAAGTTGCAAGGAAAATAATCAAAAAATTAGTTTTGCAGCCCATTAGCAACAACCATACACAAATATTCAAGTCACATCGAGCTGTAAACACTACTTAGATGATCAAAAACACTGCCTGCATCAGCTAGGCAACAACAAACCAACTGCTCAAAAAAAATAAAACTGAGCCAAAAAAACTAGACAACATACTAAAGAAAAAAACCATTAGACCCCTATGTTGCACCAAAACCAATAAATCCAAACTCCCCACCTCAATAGGGAAGTTAGAAAAAACATCAAAAGACTGATAACCAACCTCCTCCTTGCAGCTCCATCTCACCTAAAATTCCAACCCAATATCCTCCTCAATAGGAGATGGCTCCCCTCTAATGGAGAAGAAGAAATAAGAACCCTTGCCACCAGCTCCAACACTCTCCTGCACACACAAGTTCCACCTCAATAGAAACAAGCAATAAAGAAGAGAGCTTCCCGCTAAGTATACAACCACCAACTCTGCCTCTAAAGGAGAGGGCTCCACCTTAAAAGGAGCAATCTTCACCTCCATAGAAGACCCCCGTTGTAAAACCTAGAAGAAAGAGAGGAGTCTAATAGAAGGGGCAATCACAACCTCCTTTGGCATGGTAAGATACTAGAGATTGAGAGAAGAGACAATAGCTCGCAAACACTTCAAAAGAAAACTCATAAAAATCTATAACCCCAAGCACTGCAAGTGAAGACCCAACCCTCTGTCAAAAAGGGCAACAAAAAATTCAAGCCAAAAGGCCACCAAAACACCAATCAGTAAAAAGATCAGTTGGGTATAGTAAAACAACAAGAGGAGAAACCCAGACAACAACTACTCAAAATACTAGGAGGCAACACACAGCTACAAGTAGAAGTGCGGGCCAAAAGACCACCAAGAGCAGAGACCTATCCCTAGAGTGAATGGAAGCAAACATGCCCCAAGAGGAAAAGGGGACCCCAAACTAAAAGAAAATATATAGGTCAAACAAGAAAACCACCCATCCGCCCCAGCACGCCGGTTAAAGCCAAAAATAGACCATAACTCTACATAACCAACTACAGAGAGACACCACCACTCCACAAGAGGGAGATCAAAAGCAACCAAAACACTCCAAGAGTAAGAACCCCCAAAAGAGCACCACCAAACAAACAACAAGAAGGAGCTAAGGAAGACCAAGAAGAAACAAGTTAGAGAACATGCCAACATGAGGAGCACCCAAGCCTTCCTACTATGTCGAATAGAAGGTGAAACAAGCCCGTCCATCAACCACTCCTCCCTAGAGAACCCAAAGCACACCCTTACCCACTACAAGGAAAGCAACAAAACTCCCAAATCCAAAGCAATCACATGCCACAACCGCAGGAGTAGAAGAAGGCCAAGAAAGGAGTCAACAGCCCCAACTTGACCCCACCACAAACCACAATGCACCAAAATCACTAGAGTAAGAACAAACCCATCTAGCTAAAGCAGCCACACCTCACAAGTCTTGAAAGAGTCGTTGTAGACAAAAGAAGCCATAGACTAATGAAGAAAAGCCTCTCGCTCTAGACTAAGTAGAGCCTAAAGGCCAGGAAACACTTCCCACACAAAGGAGTTGAACCACAGAACCATTGTCAGATGCAACCCATTGTCATCATCTAAATCTGCTCCATCCTCAGCATCTTCACTAGAGGATTTCAAACTCCCTTCGTTGCTTCTCTTCACACCTAAATGCTCCATCCTTCTACTTAATAGTTTCATCTTTAGTAGAGAACTAAGTTAACTAGCATATATTACAATGTATAGAGTTTTGTTAAAGATAACTATTAACATCCCGTATATTTAGGATAAATAATTAGTTCATTTTGATGAATTACAAGATATATGTACCCACACCTTTATTTATTGTTAATGTATTTATTTAATAATACTACACCCTAATATTATATCCATAGGTTCATTACATGTGTTGTGATTGATGTCTTGAAGTGGGCTCCAATATCGAATCATGTAGTGATTATACAAGCTATTGATGACTGATAATCCTTTTTATACTATTCTTATCTATTAATTCACTCATTCCTTCATTGATTTCTACTAATGACCCAATGCATGTATTTAAATAAAAACCCTACAATCTCTATTCAATTTTTTTTGGTATGTAAGCTAGCAAGTAATCATTAATTTTTGGTATTGTTAGCTTTAGAAATAATATATTATTTTAAAGATGCAATCTTGTGCATAATTAGGTCCAAGTGAGAAAAAATTATAAAGGCCCAAACCAATCTAATTATATGGGTAAGATGGTGGCAATAAAAAGGTGAGTATTGAGTTAAGGAGCACATTACTTGCTAAAAAGATTAATTGAGCATTAAGATTGTATTCAAGATGGTACCAAAATGAGTGAAACGCAAGAGGGGGAAAGTGAAGCAGTGCATGTGAACTGAATGAATCATACATGTTCAATTAAATAAGATGGTAAATTAAAAAGTAGAAAAATTCAAAATTATATGAAGTGGATGATGTTTCACTTTTCTTCTCCATATTAGGGATGTGTCTCTAGACCAACACACATGCCCACTACAAAGAGTTAGTAACACCTACACTAAACATGCACAAAAGAATTATAAACATATTTCATTACATATACTCGTGTTAAAAAAAAATTTAAGTAAAAAATCACAAAAACAGAGAGAAGATAGATTCATGGGAATGTTACCCACTTGATTTTTGAAACCATATAATTTTTTTTCAAAATTTAAAGGTATTGTGTTAGATAGGATTGTCGAGGGGTTAGAATTGGTGTGGTCCTCTCAACCTACACAAACATGAGATGAAAATGGACCAACGAGGCATTTAACATTGTTGAGGAGTTGAAATTGGTGTGGCCCCACTCATTCTACACAACATGAAGCCATGTAAAAACTAAAATAAAAATCTTTGAGCAACAACATAATAGTTTGTCACTTTTTGGCTTAATGACCTATGAAAATAAGCATTCAAAAAA
>VDFB02121664.1:0-12946 GCA_007258455.2 Sequoia sempervirens | reverse complement strand
CCTACGAGCGCACATAGAGACTAGTCTGATCTTTTCCAATTTGTCATAATTATGCCATCAACTCCTTCCTTTTTTCAACCATTTGAGTATACAAGAGTACAGACTTACTGATAAAGAGGACAATTTCTTCAAGCATATCATCAATCAATTCACTAACATTTTTAGAATAACTCAGATTCTTTATAATTAAATATTGCATTGTGGACTCACCAATGATTCATGCTTGAGAACTTGAGGCTTCACCGGATATAGAAGAAGGTACTATAGAAGAAATATTTTTTTTCAAATCAAGAACCTGGGACTGCACTACCACTTTTTCTTTCCTTTCTTCTTTTACTTGCTTGACCAAAGCATTGACTAAATAGTTAGCATGATATATACCTCCTTGAAGTGTCTTGGGTCCCATATCAACATGTGTGATCTTATAATCAGTTATTGTTATTTCATTTTCATTAAGATCTTTTATGGGATCAGCAATTTCCAACACCTGATTACTAGAATTAGGATTAGTCAATATTCTTGACATCTTCTGAGCTTTCTTTGGTCTTGAAGAAGTTTGCAGCAGCTTTGTAACTATATCTATTCCAACTGTTGTTATAGGAGTGTATTTCCTCTTCTTTTCCATTGCTTTCCTCAACCATACACGAGAAGTTTCAATCAAAGTAGAATTCTTATTCTCTATAGCGATTTCTCTAGTCTCACCAGGAGTAAAAGCTACGTTTTCCATTGGGAAAGAGAGTGCCTCAAACAATAGAGGGAAAGTATTATCTTCAACAATATGCTCAAAAATAGCATCTGGATCTTCAAACACGAGTTTTGTTTGACTAACCTTCTTCTTGGGAGTAGGAGTGGATGGATTGTCTTGCTCACATACAGATTTTAGTTTAACCATCTCTTTTGGTTTCTCCCCATCACCTCTAGATTGTGAATTTGCACTGGAAGATCTTGTAGAAATTCTCCCTGAGGGTATACTAATTGTAATTATCTGAGAAGAACCTTGTTCATTTTTCTGAGAAGATTTGGTTCTTGAGTAGAACCTGCCACCTATCGCCATTTTCCTTCCAACCAATCCTAAGTTCTTTTCATGACTAGTCCAGCAAGTATGTTCATATCCAAGACTTCATCCTTATTCCAGTCAACCTTTTGATGTGATTTATCAAACAACTTCTCATATTTGGGGTCAATAAACACAGAATCATCAATTGTGCCCTCTGGAATCTTGAAAGGTAGACAAAAATCTTGTATTTGTTCAAGGGTTAATCTCATGTGATCTCTTTTTAGGACTTCATTTTCATCAATGCAATCCTCCCAGAAGTCCTTCTAAGCGGGTTGATGTTGATATGAATTCCCTCCATATAAATTCCTATCATCATTAACAAACCCTTTGGCTGCCAAAATTAGCTCTCATGAAAAAAATGTGGAAGATTATATTCTGCAAGAAGGCCTTCAGCACATTTAGCCATTTGATTACTTTTACATGTGAAAGATGGAGATGTCAATGGGAAAGGATACCCCTCTTTCCCCATATTCAAGTATTTCACATTCACAACAGCCATTTTTCTACACACTTCCAGGAACACTAACAAATCTTCAGGATATCTCGATAATTTCAATGGGGCTTTTTCAAAACCACCTATCCTCAAATAGGAAAATCTATCAAATTGAATATAAAAACTTCCAAATTCTAACACTAGAGACATTGATTCAGTAGAAAAATGCACTTCAGGATTCCCATCTAACTTCTTTACAGCTTCCATTAAAAATGCATCATTCATAAAGGAAAAATATCCCATTTCAGCCTGCTTAGTAAACTACGGGTAACACTTATACACAGGCATGCTAGAATTTTGGGGTATCTGTGGTTTCAATCTTGGCCAAAATGACCTCTAACTAGCTATAACATATTTTAAACAAGAACACAGGTGAAAAGTAGTTGTTTTCTGAAAATTGACAAATTGTTCATTTAAATGGAAGCAAATTATCTTGGCCCAATTAATGTATATGTTTTCATCATAGACATCAAAAATAAATTCTCATATCCAATCCTCGAAGGATTCAATTTGTGCATTCCCAATAATACGATGCAACAGAGCAATAGCATCTACAATTTCTCCTTTGAAATGCATTCTTTTGAGTTTAGTGGGTAGTTGTGACTTACCTTTTTTTTTATTTCAAACACCCTTTGGCCATAGAATTCTTGCACCAACTTTCATTGACCTTGAAGAATTCACCAACTGTTGCGACAGACATATCCTTCATGTGAGATTTTTTAGGAATCCTTAGTGTGTGAGAAATAGTTCCAGGGGAAATTCTAGCAACAACAGTCTCATCCATGGCTTTGATTTCTTGTTTCTCTAGAATATATCTCCTTCCACATGCACCAATTAAGTCCACATTGAGAATGGCTTATGGAAAACCCTTGGCATGAGCTAATCCACTTTCCAATAACTTCGCATCAATAGCAATCCTCTTATCACTTTCTAGGCATGCCCAGAATTCTTCCAACTTAAAAGATCCCAGCTCAGTGTCTCTCACGTCGAGCCAGTAATTTTTTATTCCAAATTGCATGAGCTCACAGTACACAACAAAACACTTGTACACTTGAAGAAATAATTATAGATGATAGAGATGTTATTGCAAGCTCGACAAAATAAATTTTTTCCACCTTAAGTTGTGCAAATGATAAGATGTGTGTTTGGTGATGAATTAATATGGCACTTTGTTTAAATCCTTGGTAAAGAAAACCCTAATATTTGCATGCCTTACAAAATCCTTGATATGGCATCTCTAGGTCATATAGTATGCCTCATTAAATGCATTGGTGGTGCCTCAAAACATACGGACACACAACATATTACCTTGTCATGAAAAACTAGAACTTTACAACCTAAAGTCGGGAGTTACGAAGTTATGAGAACCTTCGACTCCCCAACTTCACAATAAACTGACTCACTTGACACCACTAAAGACAAGTCGGGCTATCAGGAAGTTAGGAAAAATAGAAACCCAATGACAAAGTTAAAAACACATAGTGCCAATGACTTAGGTTTCAAAACTCATAAAATGCACGACAAGATGTTATGAACCATAAAGGAACCGTGACCAAGACTAGAATGAAGGCAAAACTTTCGACTTAGGTGAAAAATAAAGATTGAAGACTAAGGAAGACAAAATTTGAAGGGATATGATACATAATATACCTACAGGTAACATTGGCTTTGAATGGGGACCAGGATTGAAAGGACGTAGAGAATCCAGAAACATGGCATAAAGCCTTATTCATTGGGCAACAGAGTCAAAACCAAGCAAACCAAAACTAAACAAAACAAATAAAAACTATGTACAAGGACGAACTTGGTGAAACAATCATTCAAGAAGTTTCAAGTCTTTCCCATTATAGGCAAGAGGTAGAACAGTACTATCAGGATAAGCCAAATGATAAGCATGATTACCAACAATCTATTTGATCAGGAAAGGTCCTCTCTAGAGAGAATCAAACTTTTTATGTGCCCCTTTTTCCTCCCTCCTTTTGTCCCAAAGAAGAACTGAATCACCAACTGCAAAGTCCCTTTGTCTATCCTTTTTATCAAAAACCTTTTTTACCATCTGCTGATGTTTGGTAATCCTATCTACCACAACCTCCCTTTCTTCCTCTAGCTTGTTCAAATACATATTCGCTTTTCCAAAGCGGTCTGAAATTTCTCATCTTCTATAGTCTTCTACAAATTAAGTGTTGAAATCTCCAATGGTGTAGGAAAGGTGCTATTGATACCATATACTAACTAAAATGGGGACATCTTGATGGCTCTTTTATAAGTAACTCTATCATCCCATAGAGTATCATATAAATTTTTTATGCCATCCTCTTTGATTTTCATCGACCAACTTCTTGATGATGGAAATTAAATTCTTATTACTTGACTCAACCTGCCCATTTCCTTGAGGATAATAATCAGATGAATGAGCGAGACTAATACCATGATCATAGAAGAAAAGAGTGATTTCAACAGAAGAAAAAGAACTAGCATTGTCAATGACAATTTTCTGAAATCTTGTCTCAAATTCCCTCCCTTCCCAAAAGTTAAGCACACTTCAAGCAGTAGTGACACCAGGTAGAACAGCCCTGTCTCTGCAAAATAATCTATAGCTGTCAGTATGTGTGTGTGTCCTACACTAGAACTAGGATTGATTGGCCCAATAAAATCTAGACCCCATTGTTGAAAGGGATCATCAATTACCACAGGTTTCAAAGGTAAGGCAGCAAGATGTAGTGTGCCAATAAATTTTAAACACTTTTCACATTTTTGATACCCAATTGTAAGCATCTTTGAACATACCTAGCCAATAAAATCTATGACGTAGAATTTTGAAGGCTGTTATAGAAGCATAAAAATGTCCACCACATGCTTCACTATGAAAGACTTCCAATAACCTCTTTTGTTGTTCCTTATCAACACACCTCAAGAAAGTACCATCAACACCTTCTTTATACAAGTTCCCTTCCCAAAGAACATAATTGTTTTCTTTAAGTTTTAAATTCCTCTTTTCTTTTGATGATAAATGTGATGGGAAATCACCATAGGTCAGATAATAAGAGATGTTAGAAAACCAATCATCAGTTGTGCTTGTAAATAGTACCAACGATAACTCTTCTTCTTCAATTGGTTTACTTTCAACAATCATTTTGGCCAGTCCCTTTCCCCTTACTAGATTAGTGGGTTTAATATGTAGATCATATTCTTGGATTTGAGCTATCCAAGACCCTCTCTTATTGCAACCACATCTCATGAGTGAGAAGCCACTTTCACAATGTAGGCATAGAGAAACGGAATGAATATAAACCCTAAACCTTTTGAGTGCCTTCCACACAGCACATATATAAAATACTAAGCCCAATTTTTCTCAGAGGGAATAATTGTGGGCAAGATGGGTTGGGATAAGGTGTGCTTGGAGGCATAACTGTATATAATTAAATATTTAGTAAAATAAGGATGAACTAAAGTAGGAGCATTTGCAATTGCAGTTTTAATGTCCACAAAAGATTGTTTTCCTTCATTGCTCCATTTGAACACTGGGCGGTCCTTCATCATATCAGAAATAGGCTTTGTCAACTTGGCAAAATCAGGAACAAACCTTCTCAAAAAGTTCACTTGACCAAAGAAAGATCTGATACCATCCTTATTGGTAGGTAATCCCAATTACATGATTTTTTTTACCCTCTCTGGATCTATTTTGATTCCATCTTTTGAGACAATATTACCTAAGAGTTTCCCCTCAGTTACAACGAAGATGGACTTCTTAGGATTTAAAGAGATACCTTCTTCTCTATAGTGTTGCAATACCACTTCTAGATCATGTAGTTGATTAGCTCTCCTTTTAGAAAAAATTGTTAGGTCATCCAAATAAATTACTATAATTTTATTCCTCAGATCACCAAAAGATAAGTCCATGGCCCTTTGAAAAGTGGCCCCTGCATTAATAAGACCAAATGGCATTCTATTGTAGGAAAAAACACAAATAGGTGTAGTGAATGCCATTTTATGTTGGTCTTCTAGAGCAACTTCAACTTGATTATAACCTGAGAAGCCATCGAGCATGGACATCATTTCGTGATCCGTAAAGAACTCATAGTCATGCATCCCATCAACGGTGAAAGCATAGTCAGTTCTCTTTAAAAGGATGCCCCGGAATTTTAAATCTCCTGCAACTCCACCATATAATCCCTTTGGCTTCCATTCTCTCTCGACAGGTGGACTATAATAAGAACCTAAGTGGAGGATGGATGGGATAAACAGCAATTCTAGCCTTGAGCATTTTGTCAATTTCATTGAAAATAGCCTCTGCAACCTTAGGATTGTAAGTTTGTCACTTTTTCCTTAAGGTGTAGCACCAAGTTTCAATGGAATTTTATGTTGAAATTCTCCATTTTTGAACTCTTAAAATTCTTGCAATAATTCATACAAACATCTATGTACTCTTATCATTAGGAGATCAGCCTCCTTTGATGGAACGCTTCCATTTCAATGCACACAATCTTAGGATCATCTTTCGTACCAATATTCACCTTATCATACTCAGCAGATGTTTCGACAGAGACTTTTCCTTTTTGTTTCAAATATTGATCATGTCTATTGAATAGATGTTCAAGAGAGACCAAGCCCTTTGGGATTTTATTACCTTTCAATTGAATAACTTCGGTTTTCTTTCCATCAGGAGCAACAATGTCACCTTCTAAAACATCATTGTTTTCATCATTGCTACCTTCAAAATAAATGTGAGCAAAGGCCTCAACTTTTTCTAAAAACTCAATAATCTATTGATCATTATTGAAGACCCTGCCAATTATTTACATTGTCTGGAACACTAGGCCTATACCCAATTTCAATTCTATAGGATTCATCTTTAAAATATGGATGCAACAAAAGAAACAATGCTGAAACCACCAAGGAATCATCCCTAGCATTCTGCTCCCTGGGGACAAATTATATTGAAAAAGCATCAAAATATTCTATACAATCCCAAACTTTGTTCCTATAATGCTTAAGCCAACCATTTTTCAAACTATACACCTTTCTCACTTGCTTTGCCACCAATTCTACATCTCCCACAGCCTTCAATTGTTTGATACCTTTTTCTTTAGCTACACTTAGACCAAGCAATAAAGCTTCATACTCAGTGGTATTATTGGTATTAGCAAATTCCAATTTGAAAGCAAAGGGAAATTTATAGCCATCAGGCGAAATTAAAACTACTCCAGCACCTGACCCAACACTGGCACAACTTCCATCAAATTCAGGAGTCCACAACTCATTTACTAAATCAAGCTTGATAGAGTTTAAACTTTCTCCTTGATTAGAAGTGCACATATAGGTCCTAGTCCAGTTTCAACAAATAAAATATCTTTCCTTGGATCACCAGACTTTAAGACAGTAAACTTGGCCTTAGGTTCAGGATTCAAATGAATTTTCTTCCCATCCAAAGGTATCAAGGCGTGAGACCAATCCATCTGGATTTCTCCACCCAAATCTTTACAGAAATTCCTACTCAAGAGCATGCCATAACTAGTGGGGATATCAACAACCAATATAGTTAATTTCAGCCTCTTTTTAGGAAAAGCAACCAAGGCTACTTGAGCATCTTTAATTTGACCAATTATAGGAACAGGGGACCCATCCATGGAATAAAATTTTCCTTGTGAAGAGGTATAAGACAAACCCAGGGCTTGGGCTATTTGAGCAGGGATTACATTTTCAAAAGCTCCAAAGTCAATAATATAATTACTCAGCCTAAAGCCGAAAATATATAATGATATATAAAAAGGTTATGGTTTCACAAAAGGATTTTGTGAACTTGAAGTTTTTTCTATGGTATTAGATCAAATATGATTCTCAAGATTAGCTTCAATGCTACCAAAAATTTGGGCATTACATTGTGACGGTGAAGGCTCGTGTTTAACAAATCTCACTAACCTATCCAATTCAAAAGGATTGAGTCTCAACTATCCAGCTTGTGAAATTTAAATCTTGGTATTCTTGCAAGACTCAACTATGTCAAAATAATTGGAAGAAAGAGGGGAAAAAGATGAATAAGGTGGTACCTCAGTTTGTACATTATTGGGAGCATTTTTCTCTTTCTTTTTCTTCCTTGTCAAAATGTACTTAGGGGCTGAAGATGAGACAACAACTTGCTCAACTTTTGCACGTTGTGCTCTAGTGAAGAAAACACAATTAGGATCATCAACTCTAACATATACATCCTCTCCTACTTCGGCCTCTGATACAAACTCAAAAAAGATCATGTCAGCATCATTAGACGAACTAGGTTCCTCCACATATGGTTCAACAGCATGTTCATTCATTGAAAGCATTTGCATGAATCTAATCATCTCAGGACAAGTAGATCCATCATGATCTAAAGTCAAATGGAAATTACAATGATTCCCCTTACTAGAGGAAGAAGAACCTTCAATTGCCAGCCTTTGATTTGGAGTAGGCAATGAAATTGTCTTGTTAGGAGTTGCTTGGTAATTCCTAGAAATATCTTGATAAGGTGTATGTGTGGAACCCTTTGGCATTTTTCTCTTAAGAGAAATAATGTCATTAGCCAATCTGTGAATGACTAGATCAGTAGAATTCACTAGTGAAGGTTTACCAATTTGTAATTCTTTTTTTCCATTTTCCAGAGATAATCAGATCATCTTCTATTGATACAATCCTATTTTGTGCAGCAACTAAATCAATTGCACCTTCCCTTTTAATAATGAATCTCACATCTGGTGGAAGAGTGTTAATGAACATTGCTTTCAACAATTCAGCACCAAGCCTCATGTTTGCAATAATTCTGTTATAAAACTTATTAAACTTAGCCACAAAATCCCTCATTGACTCATGAATTTCTTTCTTCATTGAACCCAATTGAGCAACCAAGACTTGATCATCTTCTGTAGACTTAAATCTATTCTCAAATCTTGTTCTAAAGTCAGCCCAATTGTTAATAGATCCATTGGGAAGAGAATAAAACCATTCAGCATCTCCATCTATCAAATATTTTGCAAAGAGTCTCATAGCAACATCCTCATGTTGTATTGCAAGAATAGAAGAGGTGGAAAAGAAAGCTTTCATACGTTCATTAGGAGAAACTTTTCCATCCCCACTGAATTTGGGTATATGATCTTTCCTAAACCTTTGGGTAAGTCATGGAGTTTTGCACCGGCTCCAAAGGTTAGAGGACCTATGACAGCCCCCCATGGGACTAGTTGTGCCATTACTACATGAAAATTTGCTTTTGTAGGAAGGGTAGTACCACACAAAAGAAGTGCTTGGCAGGATATTTTTGGAATACTAGCTACACTAGGTTTAGGATGAGGAGGAGAAGATGGTCTGCTAATAGACTTGACTTTTTGATGCATGGAAAATATGAAAAATCAACAGTCTCTAAAAACTCGAAATCCTTATCCACAAGTCCTTTTTTCTTATCACTCCTAGTATAGCTTTTAGAAGCCAAGTTTTGATAAGACAATGATAAACCAATGGAGTTGCAAACTTTTGTTTATTGAGGGTTTCATGGAGGGTTTTGCTTATTATTTACTTAATTCCTAGAAGCCTGTACAGGAGGAGCTCTTACTCTTCTAGCTGGAGGTGGTATGTTTTCTACGAACACAATCTCTTGAGCATTCTCAAAGCGCATTGCATTTTCTCTAATAATATATCCAATTTCCTCCTCTTCTTCTAATACTTCGTTAACTTTGTGATACTAATAGTTAGTTCTTCTCTACTGCCAAGCAAGTAACCTGATACCAGTAATTATATCTTCTTGATCACCAACTAACCAATCCACGTTAGGCTGAAGGACAAGAGCATTACACCTCTGAAGAACCATTTATATTATTCATAGAGCAACCCATTATACAAAAATTATTTTTTAAAGTTGTCCCTAGCAGAGTCACCAAAAATATGTTGGTTGACATATTTATCACCTAACTCTATATTCTCATGCCCAAAAAAGGTGACAAATGTAACCACAGTTCAATCAGGAATCATATAATTCACAAACCAATTCTCTACTTATTTTAGAAGGTGGCAGCGACCTCCGTTTATATTTAAGGAATAATTTTTAACTTTTGTTGCTTTTAACCAGAAAGAAAATAAAGGTAGGGGCTTTTACCCAGAAATATTTAAAGGTATTCAACAATTTCATAAAATAAAACTGAAATACTTCACAATTTGAATGAAATCCAAAATCACCACAAAACCCTTATTAACAGATAAATGATACTATAGTGATGCAACAAATTGAATAATTATTATTCCAATCATAGATTAAACAATCGGCAGAGCATTCAACTTAAGAAGAAAAATTCATACAATCATAATTCAAAAGATTACATGCACAAATTCCACCATTGTCTTCTATATCCAAAATAATAGATAACAAACATTTAGATGTAATCGTAGAAGTTTGTTCTAATGATAAAATCAAAGTTTTCCCAAAAGATCCTAAGCATACCAACTGAATCCATATTTAAAGCATAAACAAATAGTCTTGGTAATGGTTTCTTGAAAGTAACCACACTGAATAATTAAAACAGTATTAAACTTAAAGAGCCAAAATAAAGAAAGTATCATGAAATACTAAAATTAATTATGCATCATCTCCTGCCACTTCAGCTTCTTCATCTTCCAGATTTTCGATAACTTCTTGTTGCAACTGCTTCTCCTGCGCCTTCATCCTGATTTTGTAATCCCTGTACTTGGAAATAATTGCAAGCAATTCTTTGCTCCCTGGAGTAACAGTAATTTGCAGTCCGGTTCTTACTTGGGCTAGAGCTGCTTCAGACTCATTCAATGTGTCAGACCTCCTACTCACCTCTGTTTTAAAGGAAGTGAGATAAACCTACAGTCTACTGAGCTTTGAGAAAGATTCTTAGTCATGGTGGCAGGGTCAACCATCTCCTTGTTGAATATTTCTCTAAATTTCAGACAAACCTCCTTTGAGTCCAAAATTCTTTCATCAAATTCATCATTTACCTCTACCTTCAAGTCATGACAATTTCCCTTTATCTCCACTAGCATGTCCAGGTATTTCTCAAGTACTACAAAAATCTCTTTTACGAAAGTATCATGGATGTTCAATTTCCACTGTAATGCATTGGGCCATGAAGGATCTAATTCCTTTGGATTACCTACAATTTGTTCATTGACTAGTTTCATACGATCCATGGAAATCAATTCTTTAATCTCCTGTGAGAGCACATAGAGACTAGTTTGATCTTTTCAGATTTGCTGTAGTTTTTCCATCAACTCCTTTCTTTTTTCAACCATTTGAGTGTAGAAGAGTATAGACTTACTGATAAAGAGGACAGTTTCTTCAAGCATATCGTCAATCCATTCACTAACATTTTTAGAATAGCTCATATTCTTTCTAATTAATTGCATTGTGGACTCACCAATGATTCCTGCTTGAGAACTTGAGGCTTCACTGAATATAGAAGAAGGTACTATAGAAGAAATAAAGTTCTTCAAATCAAGAACCTGGGACTACAATGCCACTTTTTCCTTCCTTTCTTCTTTTACTCGCTTGATCAAAGCATTGACTGAATAGTCAGCATGATATATATCTCCTTCAAGTGTCTGGGGTCCCATATCAACATGTGTGACCTTATAATCAGTTACTGTTATGTCATTTTCATTTAGATCTTTTATGGGATCAACAATTTCCAACACCTGATTACTAGAATTAGGATCAGTCAATATCCTTGACATCTTCTGAGCTTTCTTTGGTCTTGAAGAAGTTTGGAGCAACTTTCTAACTATATCTACTCCAATTGTTGTTGTAGGAGTGTATTTCCTCTTCTTCTCTACTGCTTTCTTCAACCATATCGGAGAAGCTTCAATCAAAGCAAAATTCTTATTCTCTAGAGCGATTTCTCTAGTCTCACCAAGAGTAAAAGGTATGTTTTCCATTGGGGAAGAGAGCACCTTAGACAATGGAGGGAAAGTATTATCCTCAACAATATGTTCAAAAATAGCATCCGAATCCTTAGACACAAATTTTTGTTTGACTAACCTTCTTTTTAGGAGCATGAGTGGATGGATTGTCTTGCTCACCCACAGATTTTAGCTTAACTACCTCTTCTGGTTTCTCTCCATCACCTCTAGATTGAAAATTTGCACTGGAAGATCTTGTAGCCATTCTCCCTGAGGATATGCCAAATGTAATTTTCTGAGAAGAACCTTGTTCATTTTTCTAAGAAGACTTTGGTTCTTGAGTAGAACCTGCCACTTGTCGCTATTTTCCTTCCAGCCAATCCTGAGTTCTTTTCATGATTGGGGAAACCCGTATGTTCATATCCAAGACTTCATTTTCATTCCAGTCAACCTTTGGATGTGATTTATCAAACAAATTCTCATATTTGGGGTCAATAACCACCGAATCATCAACTGTGCCCTCTGGAATCTTGAAAGGTAGACCAAAATCCTGTATCTATTCAAGGGTTAATCTCATGTAATCTCTTTTTAGGACTTCATTTTCATTAGTTCAATCCTCCCAAAATTCCTCAATAGTGGGTTTATGTTGATATGAATTTCCTCCATATAAATTCCGCTTAAAAAAATCCTTGCTGTCAAAATTAGCTCTCATGAATAAATGCTAGAGATTATATTCTTTAAGAAGGCCTTCAACACATTTGGCCATTTGATTACTTTTGCATGTGAAAGATGGAGTTGTTAACGGGAAAGGATACCCCCATTTCCCCATATTCAAGTATTTCACATTCACAAAAGCCATTTGTTTACAAACTTGCAGGAACATTAGCAAATCTTTAGGATATCTGGGTAATTTCAGTGGGGCTTTTTCAAAACCACCTATCCTCAAATAGGAAAATCTATCAAACTGAATATAAAAACTTCCAAATTTTGACACCAGAGACATTGATTCAGTAGAAAAATGCACTTCAGGATTCCCATCTAACTTCCTTATAGCTTCCATTAAAAATTCATCATTAACAAGGGAAAAATTTACCATTCTGGCTTGCTTAGTAAACTGCGGGTAGCACTTATACACAGGAATGCTGGAAGTTGGGGGTATTTTTTGTTTCAATCCCAACCAAAATGACCTATGACTAGCTATAACGTATGTTAAACAAGAACACAGATGAAAAGTAGTTGTTTTCTAAAAATTAACCAATTGTTCATTTAAATGGAAGCAAATTATCTTAGCCCAATTAATGTATACATTTTCATCACAAACATCCAAAATAAATTGACACATCCAATCCTTGAAGGACTCAATTTTTGTATTCCCAACAATACGATGCAACAGAGCAATAGCATTTTCAATTTCTCCTTTGAAATGCATTCTTTTGAGTTTAGCGGGTAGCTGTGACTTACCTCTTTTTTCTGATTTCAACCACCCTTTGGCCATAGAATTCTTGCACCAAATTTTATTG
>VDFB02121663.1:0-20505 GCA_007258455.2 Sequoia sempervirens | reverse complement strand
TTTGAAAGAATCCATTAAGAGATTTAGCTTTTGTTCCAGGTGTAGGAAGACATCAATGTTTACTTCTAGTTATCCTTCCTAAAAAAAATTGACTACATCATCAACTAATTCACTCTTCTTTGCATGTTCTTTTAGTATTTATTTTCTTACGAAGGCATACAAAGCATCACCAAGTTGTAGCTTATGGAGGGGAGAGATGTTTTCTAAGTCAATTTGTCCCTCATGTTTTTGAATTTGCAAAAGTTGAAGTACCACCATAGGTTGAAACTACATTTTCATCCCTAGAAAATATTTGGAGTCTGTAGATGAAGAACTTTCACCTCTATCCATAGAAGTATCTTTCTTCTCAGCTATTTTTGCTTCTGCATCCTAAACTTTCTCAATACTTTCTTTTTTATTTTTCTCAATATTTTATTTTTCCTCGTCCTTCCCTTCTTTTTCTATCTCCATACCAGAGACTTCTTGCACCTTGTGTACACTGGAAACATGTTTTCTTTCTTTCTATCTGGAGAGCTCTTCCATTTCTTTATCATCTTTCTCTAGGGGAGACACATTATGTTCTTTGTTAGATTTAGTGGTGTCCAGAGGTGAGACACACATTTTACTTGGATCCTCTACACCTTGTACACTTGTATTTTCTAGAGGAGCAGTCTCCTCATTCAATTTGACATTTTCAACTACCACATATTCTCCTACTTGTGATGAAGGTATCTTGGTGTTAGAAGATCCAATTATAGAACATCATGAGAACCTTGTTTCTCCCTCTCCCAGTGCTTCTCTCACTTGGGAAGATATTGTTGAATAAGAGGATGCAAGCATAAACAATCATGATAGTCATAGTTGTTCTTCTCCCGATACCTCTCCTTCTTGTGACAAAGGTATTTTGGTGAAAGAAGATACAATCATTAAGTGTCATGAGAATCTTGTTTGTCCCTCTCCCCCTACCCCATCCACTTGGGAGGATATTATGGCACAAGAGGATGAGATCACTAACACATTCCTCAACATCACTTTGCCTAATCTTCATTAATTTCCCAATATTTCTCCCATTTGTGAGAATGATTTAATAGAAAAAGATGCAAGCATTGACAATCATGACAATCCTAGTTGTTCTTTTCCCAACACCTCTCCTACTTGTCACGAAGGTATCTTGGTGTTAGAAGATTCAACCATTGAGCATCATGATAATCTTTCTTTCTTCTCTCCTAAAACCTCTCATATTTGGGAGGATAATTTTGGACATAAAACAAGAAGGCTTGCTTATATGAACATGCTAAGGTCAACTTAGATTACCTCTCATTATAAAATCATCAACAAGAAGTCACATCCAGTGAGTTTATGAACACACAATTGGCCATTAGATCTCTTTTGATTAATGGACCTACAAAACCTCCTCTTCAACCTCCTCAGAGTCCTTTAATTATTGAACCTTCTAAGTCACCTCCTAATCCAATTCTCATTATAAGACCTCCAAAACCTTCAGGGACTATCTTAAATTTGGCAAGGCAACATTATAGTAACAATGTTTTGCAGCAACCAAGTTATAATACCATTTCTCATACATATAACAAAAGGAACAATAGACAACCACAAACCATAGCTACTTCATTACCATTACCTCAACCTATCTTTCCTAGTGCTCCTCGTTTGTCTTTGCACAATGGAAAAGAGTATGATCTTGTGGAACAACTTAGAAACACTCCTGCCAAGATTTCTTTATGAGACCTTATTCAAGTATCGCCTAATTACCATAGCATGCTTCAAAATGCTTTACAAGTAGTTTTCCCTCCTAGTGTGCAACCAAGCAATGCAGCAACCCTAATCCAAGGTATAAATTCAGTCAATATTGATATTGTCTTTCATCAAGATGAGTTACCTCCATTAGAAATGCAAAAACAAAATGATCTTTGATGATAGTGGCTAAAATTAACAAGTGTGGCAAAATACGTACTCTCATTTATAATGCTTTGGCACTCAATTTTTGTAGAGTAAATCTTATGGATACAATGGGAGTGGATAATATCCAAAATTCAACCAGATAATTTGTCCATTTGTGGTTTTGATAATGTGGGAAAACAACCAGTTGGTGTGGTAATATTACGTGTTAGAGTGGGTAAGGTTACAATGCAAACTCCTATTCATGTCATGCCTCAAGAACTCTCATATAATCTTCTCTTAGGTAGACCATGGATTCATGCAATGAATTTGGTGCCTTCAACGTTACATCGTCTAGTAAAGTACACTTATCAAAACAAAGTCTACACAATCAAAGTTTTGATTATATGGGGAAAACAAGTTTTGAAGGTACCTGAAACCCTTTACATAAAGTTGCATCAAAATGCTATTGAGCAATGAAAAGAACAATTAGAGCACTAACAACAACCAACAGCCAAAAAATATCCAACAAACAGTAGAAAAACAATGAAATAGAAGAGCTAAAATAGACCAAACACAAGAGAATTACTTCATATTTTTTAGAGTATTGGCCACCTCAATCTCCTAATTATAGTGCAAGTTTACCATATCCATCAATTCTTGTTTTTCTTCTCCAAAAGACTTCCTCATACTACCCCTCATTCTTGTGCATGGGCCTTTAGCCTCCTCTTTGGCACTCTTCTTACCCTTCCCCTTGGAAGTTTGATCCTTCTCATTCACTCAGCAAAATATATTTGATCCTCTCGTAGTTGGTTGATTTTTTCTAGGAGTACCTTAAGATAATCCACACTATTTTTGACAAACATATGGCTAATCTACAAGAGCTTTTTTATTTCCCCATTAGTTAACTTTATCTTTCCCTCCAACTCACAAAGGTGGCTTTGACACTCAGCTTTGAAATTAGAAAAAGAGCATTCCAGATCCACCGACCTCTCTATGAGAAAATTTGATGATGACCCTTTTGGCTGATTAGCCAAATTCTCCTTTAAGCTTTTGATTTTAATGTTCACCTAATTATCACCCATTTGGAAATTTTGAAGGTACATGTGGTGCTAGTTCTAGCCATGTCCAATAGATCCAACATAGAGGTGATATCATCATCAAGATAGGAGAAATCCTCAGATAGAGGATGAACATTTGATATTTTTGGCTTGTCCAGGGTCGGATTCTTACCCAAAGCCTTCCTCACACCCTTCTAAGCCAAAGCATCCTTAATAACCTTGTCTCCATCATTGTTGGTATCATGAGGAGGTGTTTGTCAAGCAGGAGAATCTTCCACAACTACAGCATTGACTGCAGTGTCCTTCACTTGTTCTGGTTCATCTTGCTCACCCTTCCTACACCCTTTTGATTTTGACCTATGCATCTTAGTCTAAACAATCAAAGTTGACCCACAATCATATCACAATTGTTTGCAAACTGAAACTAGAATGACAATGTGAGATAAGGGGGATCCATTGATCACGAGTCTCTTCATTCTCAATAGAAGCCCAAGAAGTGAACTTCCCTTAACCACCTCAAACATTGTTGAATGAAGAAATTGCAAATAAAACCATATATAGACCAATTATTCTAGAAGATTGCTTTAGAATTCAAGAGAGCAGTGTTTTAGGATTTATGTCTCAAAAAGGATAACTCTTAGCCAAGGGACTACGACACAGTATCAGGATGCCAACGCGGTGTGCTGGAGTCCACAGGACGTGCTGGCATCCAAGGAAAATAGAGAACTCATACCTTGGACAAAAAAGCTAAAAGCCTACTATCTTACAAAAATTTGAGGTCTATTTAACAAAATAAGTGAACAAAAAGCAGGAAACAATGCAACACATAAAGGAGAGTCGAGAGAGAACTTACAAACGATTGAATGCTTGAGATCTATCTACAAGCTCCACTTCAATAACCTACACACAATACGAATGAGGAAAAATGTTAGGGTTGTTTTGGTGCTTGTCGTACTCAAACCCTCGTTTTGGTGCTTGCACCTCCATAGATAGTCAAATAGCTAAAGAGAGTAAACAAAATAAACAAGTAAAGAGTACCAGTGAAAAAAATCCCCACTTGAGGAGGAGAATCCGCACCACCAAATAGAAAATGAACAAAGTGATCTAATCTATTCGCAAATAGATAAGAGCAAGAGATCATTACCAATAGTCCTCGGCCCCCTCTTGAACACACAGACACACTATTGAATGCTTGGTAGAGAGATTTGGTTTTTGGAGGGACCTCAGTCTGGCAAAGCTTCACTTGTAGAAGTGATGTTGTACTTGAATGAAGAGCAGAGAATAGAGAGAGATTGGAGAAGTCAAGTGCTAGAATCAGAGAGAACCCTCCAAAATGATAGAAAAAGGGGATTTTCATTGTGCATGCAAGGGTGGAAGGAGCCATTAAGCTCGAAAATCTAACTACAGGGACATGTGTCACAAGTCAAGATTATGAGATTCCTCATTTCAAACTCAAAAAAGCACCAGGATGCTAACGTACTGAATAGATGTTTGTGTGTTGTATAGGCATCTAACACGTCAGTTTTTAGGAAACAGGGTAGTAGACTATTGTCACTTCATCATTGAACCTCGTGGAGTTAGAATCACAAAATCCTGACCCATAAGGATCTTATCATAAATGCACTTAGTAATAAATGCAAGGCAAAGTGCTAAAATGTGAAATTGCTCCTAAGGTACAATTTTGCGACATTATAGACAAATCCTCTTACAACATTGGCACCAACTACAAAATTTAAACCCGTGCAAGAAGAAGAAAAAGAGAAATCAATCACGGAACTATTAGATGATGATTGGGGTTCATTAGATTTTACACCTACATTCATGGGAGAATACAAGATTACACATAAATCAAGAAAAGAGAAAGAAGCTGGCATAATATCAACACAAGTTGAGTCATCAAAAGCATGTGAGTTCACAACTTTTAGCAAAGAGGAAAACACAAATTATGCATCCACATATGATGAGTGTGATCATGAGAAACCACCAAGTCCAAAAGAAATGGAAAAACTTTATGAAAGAGGTTTTGAACTTTTGAAACAACTTAATTATAATGGAAAAGGATGTGGTGCTAGAGAACAAGGTATTTGTGTCTCTATAGAACCTTACACACAAGAAACAACTAGTAATCTTGGTTATTGTCCTTTGAAAGAAACAAAAGGATTTTAAAGAAACCTTTTCTTTTAAATATCAATGTCATCACACAACACACTCCTAGGATGAATATTGATTCATCTTCAAACAGATTTCTTAGCGATGGTTGGGGTTCATTATATTTTACACCCTCCTTTAAGGGAGAGTACAAAATCTCACAATCTAAAGATTCTTGTGTATGTATGACACCTTGTACTAAGAAAGAAATATCTTTGTCATAAAATAAAGTAGCATCTCCTACTATTGATGAAGAGGGTACCTTGTCAAGGCTTCTCCAAGCCCACTTGATATCTCTTCCTCCAAGAACACAAAATAAATTCTACAACAAGAGATCATTTTGTGCATATCATCAAGTTCATGGTCATTCTACTAATGAATGTAAGGCTTTGAGTAATAAAATTCAACATCTCAAGAACTATGGTGCTCTTCCTTGTGTTGATGCACCATTTTCCTCTAATTGATATTGATTTTCATCCTATCATGTTGCTCATCACTATGTAGAATTAGTAGCTTTATGTGTCTTACTCATTTTCATTCATGGTGGTACAATTCTAGGTGCAACCATATTTCTCTTAGCAGCAACATGATAGTTCTTGGTGGTTGTCTTTGTCTCTATGATTGGGGGGCAAGGATAACTAGTTTTGGAGATGTGCATTCTTTTCAAGGATCCTTCTTCCTTTCTTCCTACTTAAAATACCAACATAGCAAGTATGTTGAAATTTTAAGTGGGGGGATATTGTCCCCCATTCATTGCTTCCATGTTCCCTTCTTAGTGATGATAGCATACATCTCCTAGGAAGTGTGATCATTGGCATTATTTAATTTTTGCATTAGCATTCTAACTTTTCTTGTGTCACTTTGTTCACAGAGGTTGAATTTAGTGTAGTATTAGCATAGCATATTGATCATGTTGTGACACCTTATCAAATTTATCAGAGAGTATAAATTTTGGTATGGTTGACGTATGGAAGCTTGTAGACATGGCATGACTTTCCCATCACCACTTTTTTTGTGGGATCACACCTTGTAGACCTATTGTACATTTCTAATATTTGTCTTGAGGGCTCACCTAGTGTATATCAGACTACATTATCCCTTGTGAGCATATTTTTCATGGCCATCAAGCATAACACAACTTGCTTGCCTATGGAGCCATGTGTTTCATAATTTATTTTACATCCTTATGAGTGTATTTGATCGACGTAGCATAATACAACTTGCTAGTCCATATTTCTTCCCTCATTACATTAATTTTGACATTGCATGTGTGTTTGTCTTGTCTTGTTGCTTCATATCATACATGTATGTGTGTGTCCCTTTGTGCTTATGTTGGTTTGCCATGGGAACTTGATCCTGGGGGCTTGGACACCTCCTTGATCCTTTTCATCATCCCATCAACATTTGTGCACTTGGACCCCTCTTAACATATATTTGTCTACTTTTGTGTGAGTTTGAGCATAAGTTCATACTCTCACTAAAGTGGGGGCTAAATGTAGTGTAGAAAAATGTACACCTTTACATTTTCACACTATGTTTGTATACCCTTAATTAATTGTACTTAATTAAGCCTTTAATTGACCCAATTATGTATTCACAAGCCTAATTAATTTCATTTTCTGAAAGGGGAACCCACATTTAATCAATGCTTACACTTAATTACACATCTTGGAAAATGTGTGTCCTAGGTTTAGGGCCTAGGACCCATTCGCCCAAGGGTCCTCCTTAAGTCCTAGGACCCAATTTTGAATATGTTTTTGGTGGCATTTTAATGATTCAAATTCAAATTGCAAAGGTTTACTTGTGATGTTTAATTGTCGGAAAATTAAGGAAACACCTATAAATACAAGGTTATTTTATCGATTCAAACTAAGCAACATTAATGCAACTTTCACATGAGAAAATATTATTGTCAAGAGCATTGAAGAGTGGATTTATCAGTCATCTATAGCATCATTCAAGATCCTATCATGATGTCAATATTCATGTGTGTTCATGTATGTTTTGGAGCTAACATTGTGATGTAGGTTTCATGTTTCAAGCAAGCATTCAAGCATCAAGATCTATCAATCAATCAAACCATTTCATGCAAGATCAAATCCTTAGAGAGATGTGTTAGACTTTACTCCTCTAAGGGAATCCAATAAAGTGTTTGGTGAGGTGTAACAAGCTTTGTTCATTCATCAATTCCTTCCTTTTGTCATTATTTCATTATCAAGGTTTAATTACCAAACTAGGGTTTGACCAAGGCAAACCCTTATCCACCAAAAAAAAGCATTTTTCTCCTCTTTTTGTATTTGTAGATCTACAAGTGAAGAAGGATTGAAATTGGATCAGAAGTGCAATTTTTCAAAGTTGTCAAGGTTGCCATCAAAGTTGTCAAGACATAGAAACTTAGATCTTGAATTTATTTCCGACTTTCCAATAATGAAACCTAGGAAAAATGGGAGCTCAAATCCTTCTCCAGAGGACCCCCGAAGTTGAGGAAAAACCATGTACAAAGACTCGTTCGCCCTTGGGTGAATGATTCGTAGCAGGACACTTTGCAACACTTTTGGTGACTGGTACACATCATTTTAGCTTTCTTAGATCTATCAAAAGATTGTGGATTATGTTTGTATTATGCTTCAAATATGTGTTTCAAGTTTCACATTGCATAATTGAGTTCATTAAGCATTTCATTTTCATCTCCCAAAAGTGCATTTTAGGCATATTTTTCCATTTTTTGTCATAAGGAAATAGTAGATCTCCCAATAGGGTTGACTCGTCTAAGGGTTGAAAGTCAATCCTATCTTTGGGGATCTCATTTCCTAATGAAAATAGAGAAATTTTAGGTGCATCATACATCCATTTAACCATTCCATTTTGGATCACCCACTTACCTTTTTATATGTTTCATGCACATCCTCCTCTCTCATCTTTATTTGGTGGTACCTCGAACGCAATTCAATTTTGGAGAAGTATATTGCACCATGGAGTTCATCTAATAATTCATCGATCTTGGGTATTGGGTATCGGTTCTTGATCGTCTTCTTATTGAATGCTCTATAGTCTATGCACATCCTTAGTGTCCCATCTTTCTTCTTGACCAGCACCACTGATGAAGCAAAAGGGATAGAACTTGGACATATGTTCCACATGTCAAGTAGTTAATTTTCTTGTCAATCTCCTCCTTATATTCTTGTGGATGATGGTAGGGTGTAGTGATGATTGGTTTATCCCCATCTTCAAGCTCGATCACAAGTTGGAAACCCCTCTTCAGAGGTAGACCATGAGGTATATCATCAAAAGCCTTACTATGACTCTCCAAGATGGGTTGAATATCAAAATGAAAAGTTTTCCCTTCCTTGGAAGGCCCTGTATTTTTTATCAAGCATTTAGCTTTCCCAAGCAACTTGATCTCTACACAAAGACCTCTCCATACACTTGGCTAACACCACCATTGGGCCTCCATTAGAAAGGCCATGAAGGACTATCTCATTCCCATTGGATTTGAACTTCAGCTCCATAGTTTGGTAATTATGTGTGTATTCATCGAGTGAGTGTATCCATTGCACTTCTAGAACCATCTATGTGTCACCTATGCCAGTCACATAAAAAAAATCCCTCATCTTCTAATCGACAAGAGTCAAATTCAACTATCGAATCCTTTGGTTGCAGGGTAGAGTGTAACCATCAGCCACTATGGCATTAAATCCTCAAAGTCTTCGATCTTCAATCCCACCTTAGCCACCAATCTCTCATCAATAAAATTGTGGGTAGCCCCACTGCAATCAAAACAATCAATTGTTGCCCTTGTAAAACTCTTTTGATTAGAAATGAATGATACCTTGGTCCCCCTGATAGCATTGCAAGTGTTCCCCCTGGATGCCCATCTTCTTTAGATTTGTGCTCATCTTCAGTCATAGCTAACTCTAGATCAGCAACTTCATCCTCAAAATCCTCATCTAAAACTACCTCAATGTAGTGTATATGGCCCTTCACCAAACAATAATGACCTGGCTACCATGGCTCCCTACAATTGAAACATAACTTCTTCCTTCGAAGCTCATTCTTAGATATATTTCATTGGTTGGGTTTGGGTGGTACCATCCTTGGTGGAGGAATGTCTCTTTGAGTAAACTTCTTGGGCACAATGGGAGGTGCCTTATTGGAGTATGATCTTTCCTTAGTTGTTGAATCTTCCAATTTCAAGGCTCTCCTAATGGTATCTTGTAGTGAGTTTGGATCAAATGCCCTCACCAATCCTTTGAGGGTTTCGAATAGGCCTTCAACAAAAAGGACTATGAGTATTCTTTCCATCACATCTAGAACCATCACTACAATTCTCTCAAACTCAGCAACATAATTCTCCACTTTACCCTCTTGCCTCAGCTATGCTAATTCCTGAAAGGATTTTTGGATCTTTCCTATCAAATATCTCTATCAATCTCTGACTGAAATCTTCCAATGTTGTGATGGAGTCGTGCACTTGTGTTACCATACCATGATACCACCATTCATGGACCAAACCCTCAAGATGCAAGGTGGAAAATTTGATAGCTTCCTCTTCATAGATTGGATTCAAGGAGAAATATGTGTCTAATTTCTACAACCAATCCCTTACTAAGGAACTCCCTAATCCACTAAAAACTGGAATGGTAATCTTACCCAAGTGATGTTGGATATCTTTCTTATCTTCATACCTTCTCCTCCTATGCCCCCTCATTTTCATGTCATGAAACTTTGTGAAAGTCATATCTCTATGAATGGAAGCACTTAGAGTGTGGTATTCATTGTGTAGTATAGCAATGTCCTCCTCTTGCTCAGGGGTACTTCTGATTCATTTTCTGCCTCTTTGTCCAAGAATTTTCCTTTGAAATTCTTTGCAAAGGCTGATGGTTTCATCACACTTGAATTATTGCCCTCAACTCTATTTAGCATAGCCCTACCAGCACCCAATTGCTAGTTCAAACCTCTCAACAGCTGGATCATTTCCATCATGTTGGATTGGAATTCTTTGGATTCCCTAAGAAACTGTTCTTCATATTCTTTTTCACCCATGGTAACCTTCTTCTTTTCCCTAAGATGGTACTTCAAATCCCTGTCACTCATGAAAGGGTACGCAGGCTGGCAGGATGTCAATGCTCTAATACCACTAAAATAAACCAAGCTCAGTTCACACACAAAACAACAATTAATCTTCCTTTCACACTCTAATTTAGGTGGTAACCAAACACTCTGAAATACACCAATCTCAGCTCATACATAGAAACAGAAATTTTCATTCAAATCAAGATAGATAGCAATAATAGTGTATCATAGAGAGATCACTGGAATACTCAGAATTACTCCAATCGATAGCAATGTATCGTAATCACAACAAAGCAATGAATAACCAAACCACAAAAATACTTTCAGATTCGCAAGTACTGATTGCAGACTAATACAATAGCCAGTAAATGATGCTCAAGAAATACTAAATCTTAATTAAATCAATCATGTGAGTGAGACTCAGGTGACCCGCCCTTACAAAAAGATGTTGATTTGTGGAGTTACAGGCTATCTGCAATGGCAGTCACCAGCATTGAATATGAGTCGAATGTGTTTGGTGCAGTAATGTAGTCTCACTATCTGTCAGTAAGTTCACATAAGTTGGATTCCTATGCATAGAGCAGTATTGATTATAACTTGTGATTTCAAATACTCCCACTCGCCCAATATACAATGTAGTGTCACAGGAGTGTAAAGCAACTGTAAGCGACGATGGTCGGCTGGCAACTGTCGTGGTAGACGATTAAGCTTGGCAGAATGATTCAATGGATATGGTACCATTACAATGGCACCCTGTTGATCGGGTGTGTCTTCCACGCTTGATGGTGGCTAATCATCTGTTGCAAGCCAAAGGCTCCGCCAGCTTAACGACTTCTAGTCCAAGCCCCCACTCCCGTGAGTACCTGAAGTGATCGAACCTAGCAAGGAGTAAATTGGAGTTAATCCTAAGATCCTTCACTTCACCTAAAATCGCAGATAACTAAATAGAGATGGTAATGGAAATCACAGGACTGAATAAACAACACCAAGTGGGGATTTCGTCCCACCTGGGGTTGAAGCTGCGGAGTTTTTCGTCTCCAAGACTGTCGAAGAAATGCTTGTTAAATCTGTCATGTGATCTCCACACACAAAGAATTCAAATATATATGCAAATTACGTGCATTCCCAAATGGGTCATCCAGCAGTAGTCATTATTGTTTAAAAAATAATTTTTTATTATTATAATATTAATATTATTTTAAATATTTATTAAATTTAAATTTAGTGTTTAAAAAACACTATTTCCTGCCCGGATGAAAATAGGGCTCACTTAGAGTCGAGGACATGATAGGTTATTCCAGAAGGGCATGAGTATACTTTCTCAAAAGTAAATTTGAGGTTTTTAGTTAATTTAGAGAGATAAGGAAGGGTCTTTGTAAAAACTAAACTAGTAGAAAGCCTAAGGTGTTGAGGAATAATAATGAGGGTGGGTTTTATTTTATAGATTTTGATAGATTCTAAAAGGAGAATGGCATCATAATATATAAGATGACAAATGGAGTTGTAGAGAGAATGAATTGAAACTTGATGGAGAGGGCTAGGAGTATGCTTAGTGGAGATAGCTTGGAGAGAAAAAATTACACAAAAGTAGTTCATATTGCATGTTAATTAATTAATGTCTCCCACATCAACACTTGCAAATAAGACTCCTATGGAAGTATGGATAAGAAAAAAATCCCTCATTTTAGCATATTTATGTATTTAGTTGTGATCCATTTGCTCATGTGCCTATGGAGAAGAGGTCAAATTTGGATAACAAGGTAGTTAAGTGTATCCTCATTAGCTATAGTGCTGATATAAAATGGCACAAGATTTTAAATCCTTTGGTCAAGAGAGTCTTATGCTATTTTAGTGTAATATTCAAAGAGATAAGTGTTTCTTCTATAGTTGTGCAACTAAAGGAGGATGAGATGTTATTTTTTGTATATCCAAAGACAAAGAAGGATGAACCAATAAATGAGCTATAAGGTCATGAATAACCTAATGAGGATGAGAGCTAAAATATTTTAAAAGAGAAATTAGAGCCTCCACCTCAACTTTTGAGGTCAACTCAACAAAGAAGACAACCAAATAGGTATAGCCTACTTTTATGGATGCATATTTGATTGTTTAAGTAACATTGATAAGCCTATAATTGTGGAGGTAATAGAAATAGATAAAAAAAAATGGAGATTGGTTATGGATGAGGAGATGGCTGCACTTACAAATAATGACACACGGGACATGTGATACCATTGCTTGATAGATAGAAACCTATTGGATGCAAATGGGTGTTATCTATTGCAATAGCTCTTGATCTAGAGAGAATTGATGGATGTGAAAATAGTATTCATGTGTTGTGACTTGGAAGAGGAAATTTACAAGACATGGATAGAAAACTACATTGAAAAAGATAAGGAGTTGGTTATTTGTAATTTGAAAAAGTCTTTGTATGGTCTCAAATATCCTCCTAGAATGTGGTACCCAAAATTTTATTTTTTTGTGTTTGGACTAAGATTTATAAGATCCAAATAAGATCATTATTTTTATTACAAATAGGATGATGATCATTTCCTTTCAATCACACTATATATTTGCTAATTATTGGTAATAGTAAGGATATAATTAGGGATTTGAAGCATTAGATTTTTAGCACAATTTTATATGGACTTCAAGCATGCTAAGTATGTATTAGATATGGATATTAGAAGAGATAGAGAAAATGGAAAGATTTGGTTGGACCAAAGTATGTATGTGAACTTGTATTGCAATGTATTAGCTTGGTAGATAAAAAATTGGTGAGTGTTCCTATTTCTATGGGAACTAAGACTTCAATTAAGCAATGTCCTATGACACTTGTGGAGATGGAGGATATGGCTAGTGTTCCTTATCCTAGTGTAGTTGGTAGTTTGATGTATGCTAGGTATTACACTAGAACAAACATTGTACTAGTTGGAGTCTTGAGCCATATTATGGCTAATCCTAGATGTGAGCAATGGAATGCAATGAGGTTTTTAATGTACTTGTAGGTTACTTTTGAGTGCTCCATTTTTTTAACATGGTATATTTCAAGGACTGGCATTCAATGAATATTCATGGATTTTTGGATTTTGATTGGGCAAGTGATTTCGATAGTAGATGATCTACTAGTGGGTATTTTTTATCTTATTTGGAGGTGTAATCAATTGGATAGGCAAGTTGCAGAAAATGGTTACTTTGTCCATTATTGAAGATAAATATATGGAATCTACTCATGCCTATAAGGAGGTTGTTCAGCTTCAAAGATTGTGTTCAAATGTGTAGTGGAGTGAGAGAGCTATTAAAGTTCAATGTCACAGTCAAAGTGCCATCTATTTGGAAAACATGAACTTTTATGTGAGGACAAAGCATATTGATTTCCACTATCATTTCATTTTTTCAAGATATTATAGAGGAAGGAAAGGTGATGCTAGAAAAGATTGAAACTTTGATGAAGTTTGGCATTGACAAATTCAATGATTGTAGAGAATTTTAGGTGGTGTAGTGAGTCTATGGGCCTCTCAATCCATAATAGTTAGATGATAGTATTTTTTTCTCTTTCAAAGCATCCCACAAGTGGAAGAATATTGGGAAAATTATTTCAAATTTGCATTCTAATGTTTTAAATTTATTATTTTATCTTCACATGGAAAATAGGTCATCTCAATTTGAGGTGGCACTCTCAGCCATGTGTCAAATATCTTGTAATGTGTATAGTAAGTCACAATGGCACATAAGAAAAAAAAAGTCATAGTTTTGATTAAAATTCTAGCAAAGAGAGTCTTGGTGGGTCAAAAAAATTCAAAGGGTTTTCAATGGCTATTGTATGGGATTAAAAGTGGAAGGGTTTTGAGTGGTTCAAATGATTGTGATGGATCCTCCTCTAATTGGGGTGTGAATGAGGAAGAGAGGAATATATGCAATATGAGAAAAAAAGGAAAAGGTTGATCATAACTTTTGTTTTACCTTCACCACAAGTGGTTTAAGACATTCTAAGCTATGTTAGGCCAAAGTATGGAGAAAAATAGTGTAGAGATGGATAGTTTACCTATCATAAATTGTTAAGGAGTTGGTCATGTAAAGATCTAAGTTCATCTTCATTGACAACACTTGATTATTGTTAATGGAGTTGGAGAGTGATTTTCTCACCCAAAATTAAGTATTTAGTCATTTTCTATCATTTTTTGCTAAGTTTTTATGATTTTTATTGCTTTGGGATGTTGTTTAGATGCTTACTATGTTTGTCCCTTGTTTCTAAGGACCATTACACTTTTTTAATGCAATTGGGGGTTTTCTTGAGTAGTCAATAAGTTAAAATCCATAATTGAACTATTTGAGAGTACTTGGAGTAGTTTGAAAACCATGTGCACATCCTTCATCTATCTCCACTAGGTTAGAGAGAATATGGGCCTGTAAAGATGGATATGAAGACCTCCAATGTATTTCACACCTCCTCTTGCACATATTTTTCCAATTGGACTAGCCCAAGTCTACAAAATTCAATAGTGTACTACTACACACTTTGTGTATCTTTCTATTTAGAAATTGTCACTCCACAAATTTTTCCTCTTTATGAAGTTAGGTAAAATTATTTCAATTGATCCTTATAACTAATAAGATATTTCTTCCTTGGAGCCATAGAATACAAGAGGCTTTGAAAGAAAGTCAAAATATGCTTCGCTAATCTCAATTTAGCAAAGTACTTAGTTTCAAAGTAAGAGAATGCATATAAAATATACCTCCAATTAAGCACGCCAATGGTCAAGCTTCTCTACATCCACATCTCCTTTAAAGGGAAGAATCCCAATCTTTGTCTTAGGATTTAATAGAGGTTTCTTTAGTAGAATTGATTCATTGTGGCTTTGATTTTCTTTTTCATCATTGAAAAGGAACTTCCCCCTACTCTTTGCATTATCCAAAGAGTACACCTCTATGATTCCTTCAATTTCCTATATTATCTAATATATACTTGCAACATCAACTTCTCACTTAAAGAACCCTCTTCATCAAGAATTTATGTTGTTGGAACTAGGGTGTGTTATTCACCAATGTAATGTTTCTAAATAGAGTTTATCTAGAGACTAGTAGAACAACTCCAATTATCTATGTGCTAGGTTGTAATGAGGTCCAGTTGTAGTTTGGTATGGGGGCTTGTCTTAGTCCACTAGTGTTATGTTCCCAACAATAATTCATTCGGAGCAGAACTCACAACTGCATCACCATAGACATGTCACTATAAGTGTGTGGTAATGCAAGTGTACTTGTGTCACTATCAAAATACATGTTAATTAGTTAGTGATTGTGTCAATATCAAATAACAATTGAAAGAAAGGTAGGACTATGTGTAGAACAATGAACAATGTTTTTCATCAATATTTTCAAATAGAGTGGTTCAATAACCTTTGACCACGTTTGACCGATAGTGACTTATTATATGTGGCGATTACTCATATGAAGAAGTCATGTTACATGTATTTTTTGACATACCAATGTCCTAATATGGTCATGAAATGGTTGTAACTTGGTATTCTACATGGAAATTAGGTATTTTGAATTCCTTGTTGAATGGTTATGCATCTATAACTATTTGTGTGTGTAAGAATGTATCAAGGTTAGAAGGTTAGTTGGTTGAGCATGGTAGATTTGGTGAACTTTGATATGATTGCAAAAGAATGGACTGATGTTAGCCAATGGATTAAGACTATATAAGGATGCTTGTTGTATTGAATCTTTTGATTTTGAATAATACAACTATAGTGGTCCTTTTATGGTGGGTTTTTTCTCATAAGTGTTTCCCAAATATATCTCATGTATCTTGTATTTTCTTGTGGTTTTTATACTATTTCACTTGCTTGCTTTAATGTTGTTAAATATATTATGATATTGTTATATTATTTTAGGTCATAATTTTAAGTTGCTCATATATCCCAATATAACATTTAGTTGTGATAGGAATCTAAATCTCAACATACCCATCTCTTACCATGCTTCTTATTACTTACTCTATTCTAACTATAGGACTTGGCACCCCTTTGAAAGGAAACAAATATTTTCCACTTGCTCGTGTTATGGGCATGAACAAGAAAAATTGCTCACAACACTTCCACAAAGGAAAGAACTTTCTCTAATGACTGCCTAATTTGGAAAATATGTTAGTGATACCATCAAATAGACACATTTGAATTATAGGTGAAGGATTTAAGAACTAGAAATTTAGGAAATTAAATGAATTGAACTTAAAAGGAAAATTAGAGAAAACAATGCACCAATTGTAGACACAAGGAATTTATCTCGGAGAACTTGAATTCTAAGGAGACAACTCTAGCAAAAGGTAGGTGAAGAAACCCCTTGTTCACTATATCTAATGAAAAATGTTATATTAATCCTCTTCAATAGACAACCAACTAAAAATCAACTTATTTTGATCCCTAAAATCACTTGCAAGAGCTCTCTAACACTCTCTATCAATTACGTCCTAAACATAATCTACTTAGGCACTTGGATGCTTAAATTCTCTTGGAATTTTCAAGAAAATATTCCCACAAACTACTAGCATCTAAACTCAAGACAAATCTTAAATACTAAATATATAGATACTTTCTACATTGACTCTTTAAGGAGAGAAATACAAGTATCCAACCTAAGAAAATTTGAGTAGCATTCTAGCATGTAAAACAACACTCAAAAAAGAACAAGAATGAGAGAAAAAATAGAACATTGTCAAGAGTTACACAAATATACTCTAAAAAACCCTTCTGGGAAAATTCAATCTCCAAAGCACACATACCCAAAGTATTATTCAGCAACAATGTTATAATTCATTCATAGAGCCATTGTTCTTCAATGAGATCAATACTCTTCAATCTTGGAGGAAAATCAATAGTATAACCCTACAAGAAAGAATGAATAATACCTCCATCTCAAGCCCTCAATATATAGATACAAGGATGACAATAAAACCACCATAAGATAGTACAACGGGCCCAAAAACAAATCCCAAAATACTATGGTAAGAATTCCCATGACCTATTACAAAAGAATAGCCTCCAAAATAGAATGTAACTCTTGGTACAAGAATCTTTGATCACTATCATCATAGTTAAGAATATAACTCCCAATTAAACTTTCTCCATGAAGTACTAATTAAACTTTACACCCATTAATAATAGATGTTCCTACAAGTTGACTATGTAACCCCCTCACTAATGCCTCATTACAAAAACTTTACCAATTCCTTGGAGAATAAAAAATATATATATGTTACTACTCTCACATAGGCATCCCATTTTGTTCATTTCATGATTATTGGAGATGCATACATAATTAACCATCTACAAAAAATTAAATTGCATTAGACCTTAGCATATTAAGGTGAATAGTACACAGTCCTACCTTTCATTCAATTGATATTTGTGTTACAAAAATATAAGGGGTTCTAACCAAATGAACTAGCCACTAGGGGTATAATGCCCATAGTCAAGTTGCACCATTTGAACTTTTCTATGCTCACAAATTTCATCAAGCAACTATAGTAACTAAAACTACACATCAATGTGCACCAACTACACATGAACAATAGTGAACACTACCATGTTCGTGACACTCTATCACAATAGATCATGATTGTATCCTACTATAAACCAAAATTTGAACACAAAATTTGAAATCAAAATGAAGCAAACAAGCCTAAGTAGGCTCCAATGACCACAACCTATCACTAACTCACCTAGCTAATTGCACCACAAAACAAGGTAAAACCATACCCACTAGTAGACATACTTTTATCCACATATCCTACCCAAACAATAATCACAATTTCCTATATATGTACATTGCCCTACACAAAGTAGCCCTTCCAAGTAGCAAACACACAAAAATGCAAAAAATCCTAGAGACCCTTTATACTACAATTGAATGAAACATGCCCAACATGAACATGCATACCTCCTTAGGACTCTCACTACTTAGATAATATCCAATTTGGTGCTAACCATAACACATAAAATTATATATTATATTTTTTTATTAGACTACCACAAAATCATATCCAATGCTCCCATTGTATGATTAGTACAAATTCCAAAAGCATGTTTATGTTACCATAATTTGTATCTTCATAAGAGAAAACCATGTCTCTAACCAACAAATGATAGCCAACAAATCCAAGAGCTCTCCATGGACCCAAATTGCTCACATCCTCATAAAACATGAAGATGAACATCCTCTATCAATAGATCAAAAAACTCTCACTGATCATATGTGGCAAGAACCAAGAGCTACTCATGACTCCAACATCCACCATAGAAGATCATCCATCATATATTGACAAATCCACATACTTGTTGAAGCTCTCATTGAAAATTATCTAAAGTTACCCATGGTATTATGATAAATAAGTTTATTAGAAATTCATAGGCTCAATCATGTCATGCAAAAACTCTTTAGTGTACATAATCTTCCATGGCATCATGTTCACCATCTTCAACCAAAAAATAGTCTATCACCACCAACTATGTTCTTGCACAAAGCTTCCACTAAATTGTGATCTAAAGCCTCTCATAATGGAATGGTCCATTACTACAAGTTTACATGCCTATCATCTTACCTCTCTACTACTTGACATACTAATGCATCAAACCAAAATCTACAACATTATGGTATCCACAACTAGCACATGCAACATCTAAAGGTGACATAAAGCATGTCTATGTGCTCCTACTATAATCAAAGAAAATTCACAAACCTCACAAATCCCACAAAAGTGCAACATAGATCCACCAAATCTTGTGGACCCAAAAACATGTAAATTTAACTATACATTAGCAGCAATAGAATAGAGACAACACATAGATTCCCACAACACAAACATCAAATGCAAAATCCAAATCCAAAATGCCACAAGTCTCACCTAATTGAAATATAAAACCAAACACCCACCATAAGCACTCCAAACCCTGTTTGTTAGTACATATTTTTCTTGTCATACATGTAGGGGTTGTCAAACACAACTCCACATACATCCATAGGAACAACATCCAACACCACTTCATCAACATTATTTTTTTGTGAACATCAAACTTCAATCTGCATTGTCTACTTTCGACAAATCATAACCATTTTTATCCAATAAGGCTTGGTGTGTTGATATATTTCAATACCAAGGTTTCCAAGCAAATTTTGAGATGGTAGGTTAGCTTGGTATAAGAATTTTCATGCTAAATAACTTTGGATGCTCTTTTTTCCCTTGTGTCAGAAGATTAAAACTAGCATTTTTAGTTGTGCAAGACAATTTTGAACCTCTAAACAAGCACTTTCTTTACCCATGTCAACCACAATGGGCATAGTGATCTTACTCTTTTCACCTTTCAATATGGGCACTTTTCTAGATGTAGCTTCTAGCAAGTTGCAATGTATGACTATTTGCATCACAATGGTCACTTGTTTTGCAAATTTTGCTTGTGTTTATAGCACTTAGCCTCGTTGTCTTGGCCTTGATGCCTTTTATGTTTGGAGAGGATGGAAGACTATCGACTTCAAGGTCATGACCATATGCACATGTTTCATCTATGTCAAGTGTCTTAGAGAGCAATACAAACATATGAAGATGGCTACGAAGGCCTCTAATGTGTTTCCTCGACACCTCTTCTTGCACATTTTTTCCATTTGGACTGCCCTTCTATGAAATATGCTAATATACTATTGCCCACTCTGTCAATCTTTATATTTAAAATATATTACTACATTTATTTTTCCTCTATATGGCAATATGGAAGTATTTCTTCTTAATCAATTTTTTAAATTAATCATAAGAACTAATAGGAAATTGCTCCCTTAGAGCCATCAAATACAAGAGACCTTCAAACCAAGTCAAAACATGTTTCGTTAATCTCAACTTAACAAAAGAAATATTGTATTCCAAAGTAAGAGAATGCATACTAAAATATACCTCCAATTGAGCCAACCGATGGCCAAGCTTTTCTGCATCCATGTTTGTTTTGAAAGGGGAAATCTCAATCTTTATCTTAGCTTTGAATAAAGTATTATTTTGTAGACATGATTCACCATAATTGTGCTTTCTTATCATCATTAGAGTGGAGCTTCCCCTTGCTCTTGGCATCTTCAAAAAGTTAAAACATATCCATGGGAGCCTTCATGATTCCCCTCATTGTCTCCATTAACTAAAATATACTTTAACATCAAGTTCTACCTTGAGGAACCACCTTGAAGAACCATGCTTCTTCATCAAGGGGTTTTGCATCTCTTGCCGTGCTTCTACTCTTTTCCAACTATAAAGACTCAATGTCCTTTTGCAAAAGCAACAAACCTCTTTGCCTTGATCTAGTTGTGAGCA
>VDFB02121662.1:0-29332 GCA_007258455.2 Sequoia sempervirens | reverse complement strand
TATCATGAAAAGTGTTACACAACAATCTCCACAAAATTTTTCAAAGGGAAAACTTTCTTTCTCCTCCACACTATGCTAAGCAAAATGCTCTACTATGCTCTACTCTCTAGCTCTAAGCTCTAATATCCAATCTCCTGCTAATGTTCTAATCTTCTAATGAATATACAAATGAGGGGGACTCCCCCTTTATATAGCTAGCCAAGTCCCGAAAGACGGCTAGGGTTACAATTAATAGAGTGGCCAGAATCGTGCCACCTCAGCCCTAACCCTAAAAACTGCCAGAGTAGGGAGTGGTACATTAAATGAATCTAAGATTCCCACTCACTCCCAAAATAGTAAAGGCAATAAATGCCCACAATCAGTCTTCTAGAAGATCTTCGTCCAGTAGTGCGTTCCCATTTGCCTTCTCTCTGACTGCAAACTCAACAAATCTGCCAAGCACAGCCTCAACTTCCTGAACCGAAATGGGTGGAATGCAATCTAACTGAAACTCTAACACTGTGACTGAATGCTCATGCCTTGTACAAGACTTTCTCCAAGCAATCAAGGAGTCCTACGTGTTCTGAATCAAGGTGGAGAAAGTAGAAGTATTCTCGAAATCATCTTGTACAAAGGTCCTTACCTCTGAGAAGAAAGGTACCAGCCTACCCCTCAAATTATCAACATTCACCTCCTCTGGATTCAACCGGCTAGCAAATATGGCCTCAAAAGTATTTTGAACTCCATCAATGATATTGGCCATGGCCTTATGTATCTTGGCTGAATCCGCCTGTGCCGCGTCGAAGAAACCACGCCCCGTGATTGTTGAAGAATACCACCTAGAGAAATCATATCTGTCATTCTCCTGAATGACACCTCCATCAATCAGCAATCGCAATGGAATATGTCTCAATGCCTCAAGATGCTGGATCACCTTACTCTGATAGATAGAAGCGTCGCCCCAAGCATGATCCACTGCATCCATCCGTGTCAAAATACTAGAGGCTTGCTGAAAAGCAGAAGCAAGGTCCTCCATAAACTTCTCTGTCTCAACACGAACCCCTGTGACCCACTTATCTGCCTCCTGTGCCATCTTTCCTAACTCCATCAAGCCACTGATGGACTCTCTAGGTATCTCTGCTGGAGGCTCTATCACTGGAATATCCTGCCCTCGAGAACGAGACAACTGCTGTACATATCCAATCAAGGCCTTGTGTTCTCTTTTCAACTTCTTATACTTCCCTTCTTTCTTGAATAACCTATCTTTGAGGGCAAAGTAGGAGTTATCACACTCCTCTATAATCTGCGCACCAGTGGGGTGTCCCAAATCCAAAGTCATGACCACATAATTCTCAGGCATTGCTTCATTTCGGTCACACTCAACTCGTGGCATAGCTACATGAAGGGTGCAAGAGCCATCCTCTTCAGTGGATATCTTCAAAAATTTTCTTGCTTTCTTCTTCTGTGGAGGTGCACTGATCCTGTTCAAAAACTCCTCCATTTCAACTGCTGGATCGATCTCCTCACTGGGGCTTCTTCTCATTCTGTCCTTAAGCCAATCAGGCACATCATACTGTATATCAAAGGGCCGCTGCTTCTGTGCCTCTACTTCTCGAACCTGCTCAACCTCTACATCGTCCTGCGAGGTTCATCATCCTCAAGTGGCTGAGTGTCACCTGAAACTATATCATCATCATCATTCATGGCCGCCTCTAACTCCTGTTGAAACTGGGGGTCAGTAATAGTCCCCTCATCATCCTGCTGATCAACCCTAACAGGTGCGTTGATGCTCTGGCCAACCGATTCTCTCCGTGGAGGCTGAATATTATCTTGTACTACTTGCACCTGATTCAATGCATTCCTCTGATCAGCAAACAAAGAAACCTAATGTATACTTGGAGAATGTGTCTCCAATGGTGATGCAACTGTAACTCGTGGAGGCTCTGGCTGAACGGGCTCCTGTCGAACTAGCTCTTTCTTTCTGGACTTTGGACCTCGTGTAATCTGTTTCTTCCTGCCAGTGGTGGGTGTCCTGTGATCTCCCATCAAATTGTAAGTCAAAGCAATTGACCTACTCTTCAACCTGTTTACTCGCCTATCAACCCATGCTCTAGTGAATGTCAGGACAGGAATAGAAAGGGTATCCAAATCAGCAACCTCAGGTTCCGACCAATCCGGGGGTGGAAGTGGAGTATCTCTAATTGCTGCATAGTCTGGATGCACAACATCCATATCCTCGTTCACCTGGTCTGGAACCGGAACCACTTCGCACTCCCTGATCAAGGTAATGGGCAACCGAGAAAATATCCTTTTCCTTACTTCAATCTCATTAGCTGCATCAGCCCAATAATCCTCAATGGTGGCCTTATGTTTAAACTCCTCTGACAGTACCCATTTGATGCTGTGATGTGGGTCATAATGCTATCGGCTAGTATGATATGAAAAATGATAAAATTGAAGCTCACTCTCAGCTTCTCTAGCTGCCTGTATTGAGGGACACACCTCATCCGAGTTGCCCATGACAATTGGAAATTCTACTCCTCCCTTCTTCTTCTTTTGAATTTTATCATAGGCAAGCAGTTGCCTAGATATCTCTAACATTAAAATCTTATCGGTTGGGTACTTAGGCAGCCTATATGGGTACAATGAAAAACCTTGCAGCCTAATGTAAGAAAATTTTGGAAACTGTATGAACCAACACCCATACCTTTCGATCAGCTCTTGGGCTTCCCTCGAGATTCTGTGATGCAACCGTTCCTGAAGCAGCCTCGTGATATACATGATGAAGGAATCGTTGACACGCTTGAAGTGAGTTGTGCTCGCCAAATGCAACTGCGGACAAGCCTCATGGATTTTGAATTGATGAGAGCCACAGCCGACAGGCTTCTTGTAAGAGATCCCCCTGTACTTCGTCATCCGTGCCAACATATAGATAATATAAGAGCTCATGCAAAATGTCTTCGTTCTCCTCAAGCTCAGGAGCTGCTCATGCAAATTATCGCTGATCATCTCGGCCCAATTGACATAATCTTTTCCTTCCAGCACGAGGTTGATGTAGTAAAACATCCAAGGCTCAAAAATGAATGACTGTGGGCAACCTCCAACCCTGCTTAGCATCATGATGAGGTCACAATATTCCTGCTTCAAGTCATCTGCTATGATCTGCTTCGGCAGCTTCGTACGAGAAGGCTTGGGAGTGCTCATCCAGTGAGTGTTGATTGTCTCCGTGCATCTCTCGAAAGCAGAAGCATACATTCACTCCGCTCGCTCTCTGGATTTGTAAACCATGTTCCTGTGCACCGGGATTCCGAAAGCTTCACCAATGGCCGTTGGAGTAAGATTGGCTAGCACTTGGCCATCAGGTGACATGATCGATCTGTGCTCCTTCTCATAATAATTGGCGCACTCCATCATCAGCTCCGAACACTGAATGGCTGGTGGAAAACCAGCAGCTGCATATAACCCACTTCGAACAATATTGTGCGAAGTGGTCGAAGGCCGATGACTTCCAATCCCCAACATCCGGTTCTTGAAGGTCTCTAGGTTGACGGAGCCCAAGCTGGTGTCTGTCAACTTGCCCAACTTCGAAATGAACTTTGATTCCGGCATGAACGTTTTGCTCAGCTTCTTGATCACAGCCTGTCTGGATGCACCATTGTCCTTGCCAGTCGCCCTTGTCTCAGCCATCTGCAAACAATAAACATTCATCATCAATTTAGTTTATAAAAATAAAATAAGACATTGTGTAGGGGCTGCAGTCGACTTCAAGAAGCTGCAATAACTTTTCTTGTTTGCAAACCTCAGCTTCTCCAATAAAATCGAACTTCAACACTTAGAAAAAGGTTTCAATCAGCAACTTTGATAAGCTCGTACTTTGCACCAGCATGTGCGCACTTCACAACTTCGCACTCTTTAAACTCTCAGCTATTCCTTGTTTCAAGGCGTCCTCTCAGCACAGGCAACTTCAACTTTCAGCAACAAATGAAGTGAATTTGTACCTCAGCAAAAGCCTCTTTAACCAGCAAGTGCGCACCTTCTTGACTTCAGATTTTGCAAGGCTCAGCAACAAGCTCAAGTCGTACCAGCATACTTCTAAGTGTGCCTTCCAAAAAAAATCTCAATCCTCAGCAACTTTGAACTCCTGCAAACTCCAATCCTCAGCAAGATTTCGAACTTCTTCAAGCTCCAGTCTTCAACAACTCACTGCAATGTCAATCTCAGAGCAAATCGAATTCTCCAGCTGTGAAAAATAAGTGAGAAACTTCATTTTATAGCCAAAATTCGAATTCTAGAAGAAGCCAATTATAGCCAGTACATTCAATTTCCACTACTCCACTTCAAGAATTCGAATTCTCCCTCTCTGGTATTTCTGACACTTGTCTCTCGACGTCAGGAATCTTGCTCTTCTAGAAACTTGACTTTGACTGGCATCTTTGGATTTGTTTTCGAAAAATTTAATTTAAATCCACCCTTTTAATTCACTAGCCGGAGCTCTGTCATTTGAATTCGAATTTAACTTCTCCTTAGCTCTGGAAAATTCATCACTGAAGAATTCAATCAAAATTATTTAGGCAACTCATCTTGAATTCATCATTCGAAGAATTTCATTCTGAAAACACATTTTATTCATCTTGCCTTAGAGAATTTTTAAAATTTTCCTTAGGAAAATTCACAATTTGAGCACTGATTAAATTCTTCACTGAAAAAGTGTTGGCGAAGTGCGGAAGGCTTAAAAATCCATCTATCATTGCAAATGTTTAGTACCCAGAAGAGAATTTTCTTCAGAATGTCCCGAATCCATGGGTACCCAACGAACGGGTTCATTTTATTTTTCTAAATTTTGAACCTTAGAAAATATTATCTTATCAAATTTAAATCCATTCTTCGCTTGTGATCATCCTGTTGCTCTGACTTGAGAAATTTGAGTTCATCTGCATTATCATCATTTCTGACTTCATCGCTGAGAAAATTTGCTCGTGCTTCACGAAAGAAAATTTCACCACCTTGAACTCTAGGCGTATTTTCTAAGGGAGAAAATATTTTTGCCTTAGAAAATTTTAAATCATCTTGTACCTTGAGAATTTGCCTTAGAAAATTTTATTTGATCTTACTCATCGTTGCCAGGGAGAAAAACATCAACTCTGTTTGAAAAATCTTCGAGAGGGCGCTTAGCATATTTTATTTCTCACTCACCATCTCACACTTGAAAAAATATTTATTTGAAGTCCCCATGCCTTGGCAATATTTTATTTTTTATTTTATCACTCAAAACTTTAGGCGCATATTGCATATGAAGGAGGATATTCATCCTTGCTTTTGAAAAATTTTCATCACCCATCTTATACTTTATTTCACATTTCACTCCACACTCTAGGCGTATAACATACTTGGCATTTTATTTCCACCACCTTGGAATATTTTCTAACACACCACCTTGGGCGCATTTTGGACTTGAAGAGGAATAACGCCTAGCATATTATCTTCAATACTTACCACCTTAGGCGCTAGGAAAACATCTTCAACACCTTCCACCACGCTTTGAAGTATCTTTTACCTCACTTACCACCTTGCATTCACTTTTACCACCTCAACTTGGGCGCATTTAGGCATGCAAGAGGGATGACCCTTCGACTTCCCCTTTTTCGTCTTCACTTGACCTTGTTTGGGCGCATTTAGGAGGGTGAGGAGGACGAGTTTCCTTGACTTGTTGACTCTCTTCTAACTTGAGCGCATTTTTATGTAGGAGAAGGATAAGAACTTTGACTTGTTGACCCATTTTCCTCTTGGGCGCATTTGGACATAGCTGATGGATGAACTTCTTACCACGCCTTGGAGTGACCCTTCAACTTCCTCTTTTTCGTCTTCACTTGACCTTGTTTTGGGCGCATTTCACCCCTTGAGGAGGATGGACTCGTTTGACTTCCTTTTGAACCATTTGCTTTGGGCGCATTTCACCTCTGATGAAGGATGAACTTCAAATTTAGAATTTTTTCATGCCTCCTCATCAACTGGGTGCATTTCACCATGTCAACTGGATGAAGCTCCAGACTTAGAATTTCTTTTCGTTTTCGCCCGTTTACATGCCCTGCTATTTATAGTAAGCCCTCTGATTTTGCATCTCTGAAGCTCAGAACGACTTGAAATTTTGCACACTGCATCCTTATGACCTCGTTGTTCTGTCGACACTGCCATTTTTAGTCACCCTACTATTTTTAGCCTATTTCTGAAGGTGGTTTACTATAAATAGTAACCTCTTGTTTCTGATAGCTCCATTGCTCCGATCGACTTGAAATTTGAATGAGGCGCTCCTCACCACGTGACCTTACTGTCAACATCAACGCATGCAGTTGATTTACTATTTTTAGCCAGTTTCCAAATTGACTTACTATAATAGTAAGTGCTCCGCTTGACTTGAAATTTTACTAGCAGATAGCCCGGCGATGCTGATCGCGGTTTACACCGGTTTTCAAAAATTCAACTTTTACCCTCTTTTTCGGGCTCAAGCCGAAACCCTAATTTGCTCGCGATGCATATCAAATGATCTCTGCTTTCTTCGTTTCGTAATCGCATCACTCGTGATTCGATCTGCGAGAAGCGCCGCCGACACACGCTAAAAATAGCAAGTTCCTTCGAAGTGAGTATCTTCGCTTGCATGTCACACCATCGCTGAAGCTCTCGAAAAACCCATCAGGAATCATCTCGACATGCAAAAGAAACCCTCGACATGCAAACCCTAAAAATAGCCTTGGAAGATGAATTGAAAGTGGTCGTCTCGTTTGCATGTTATATCATTAAGGTCTCAAAACCTAAGGAATATGCGCATGCAAAGAAAACTCTCTGATTCGGAAGCCCTCGAAATTTGTGCCGGAAGCCGATCTGCTAAAAATAGTAAGTTGTCTGTTTCGCCAAATTTTGCATGCGAGTAGTCTGATGCGCTCTAAATGCAAAGGTGACTGTCGGAATCTCAAAAATGCCGACAGATTGCTCTAATTTCACACTTACTAAAAATAGTAAGTACCTCGAATCCAATGAAAACTTGCTGAGAGCCTCTAGAAGCACACTGACAACAATGTTAAGCTCAATTTGCAAATTATTGACTTTATTCGACCTTGGACTGACCAGGAAAGATGAAACCCTAATTTTCAGACTTGGTCAGTTTCACACTTAAACTTACTGACGGGCGCAACCCCCCTGAAAGGCGGACATCAGAAAAGAGACAGAGCGAGAGAGAGAGAGAAAAACCCAAGCCAAAAGACCAGAATGGAGCAAAAATTAGGGGGTCCCCATCTTGGATGGGGCGATGTGTGAAAAGGTCACAACAAGACCCCAAACTAAAACAACATCCAAAGGTGCTCTTCCGATCAGTGACATACCTTGCCCAATCAGAATTAGTATATCCATGCAGCTGTAAGTCCACACTAGAAGAATATCTCTAGCCATACCCAACTGTGCCACACAAGTATCTCAGGATATGCTTCGCTGCAACTAGATGTATTTGCCTTGGTTCACACATGAACTGACTAAGGGCATTCACTGCATAGCAAATATCTGGTCTAGTATTGACTAGATACATCGACGATCCAATCAACTGTCTGTACATCGTGGAATCCACTAGATCTGAACTAGCTGCAGCCTCTTTCAACTTATGCAAGTTAGTCTCCATTGGCGTAGACATGGATTTTCAATCCATCATACCAAATCTCTTCAGAATATCAATGGTATACCTCCCTTGACTTAGAATCATCTCATTAGGCTTCTGCCATACTTCTAAACTAGGGAAGTAGTGCATGTAGCTAAGATCCATTTTCTTCAGGTTCAAAAGGCTCCCTCTGAATCTTCAAGTACTTGCATCAACCTTCTGACCTCTTCGTACAAGATTGCCTACAATGCTTGCCTTAGAGAAGGTTTTCCAAAGCACACCTCTGATATTGTAGAGAGTTTAGGATTGTCCACCTCGACCTCAACTCAGATCACTCTATTCTGAATAGGTTTGTGGAGCTACCAATGTCAAATTCAGATAGATTATCTGTTCTCAGCAATTGAAGAGGTCTTCCAAGGACTTTATCATCGGCCTTGCAACGCTGCAACCTTCACTTCATCTCAGTGAGTCACATAACTCCCTCTTGATCCCTGCCTCAGAGATTTGCAAAGAAGACTTCTGGAAGTGAACTCCCTCTAGCCACCAACTTAGTCCCATGGCTGCAAGTTGTGACTCCATGCTTGATCATTTCTTTGGTCGGCATGACTTCCTCACAAGATGCCTAAAGCTCTTCCTCCTTGTGCAGTCTCTCATTACTTTCTTGCTCCTCGATCTGCCCTGGAAGTGTTTTAGAGAGAGATTACTAATAGTTTATAACTATCCAAAGAAATATCAAGGCTAGAATCATACAAGGTTTACTATCTCAAGTTATAGCATGAACACATAAGAATTTATGAACAATATTAAAAACATGAATAAAGAAATCAACCTATAAGTGAAATATGTAGCAAATATCAAAAGATCAGAATGAAGGGATAAAGAACTTATCTTTATTGAATTCTGATATAACTCTTTCTTCCATCTTTTACTTCTCTTGAGAGTGCTAAACTCAACACAACAAAAAAGATAGTCTGCGCAAATACAAATTTCTTGAATGCATTATGCAATTAGCATATACAACATAGAATCAAGCCTCTCAAGGCACCATCATAGTCCATGCACAAAGAGAATGTTATCGAAGTGATCATCCAATCGCAACGAAAATTTGCAGTTCTCTTTTCATCTCAAAGTCACACTTAAAGATCTTCACAATTGCAAGGAATAGAGGTATCTCCATAGGATCTTGTCCCAGAGATCACTTATTCAAGAGAAACCACAATTTTGACTAAACACACATGATTCAAATAACCAAAGTCAGATTTGCACAACTTAGCAAACTGAAATTTTACCCTAGATTTCAAAAGTATAAACACAAGAATACTTATCTCAATAAAGTCATTTGGTTGCAGCCATTTTGCAACTCGATCTCAAACAGCAGCTCGATCTGTCAACAGTTGAGCTCTTGACTGCAAGGTCATAAAGACTATTTATGTCCATCATGATGAGTTATTTTGTAATGACCCCTGCCTGGACTTATACTCTAAACTTGGCTTTTTATTGTTGATATTCCAGCAGGTACTTCTCCATAGTCCTCCAAATTAAGCCAGACCACGTCATCACTGCACTCTGCCAATAAGATGAATTTGCCAGATAACATGTTCTTCATTCGCCATCTTTAAGCAAACACCTAGGTAGCACTCAATAGGACATCATTCATTTCTGTAATGAATCAATACGTGGCAATAGTAGTGAGTCACACATGAATACTTCCAAACCTTCAAAGAAAACATATGCTTATAAGTAAGCCCAACTCCAAGGTGTTAACCAACATCATGAATATTGACCGACTAGAGAACAAAGTAAAGACAACCATAGAAATTGTTGGCAGAGTGGAATACAAAATGTCAACATATGAGAAGAGTTCGTCCGAAGTAATAACAAATATGATGCTAGAAACCAATAGCGACATAAAAATGTTGACAGGGCCTGATATTTGACTGTGGCGGAAATCTCTGGAAAGTATTAACTATTCTCTGATGAAAAATGCATCCAAATATAAGATTTGCACATTACCTTCAGAAATCTCAACCACTAAAGCAAACAACTATAATATTTGCGATATCACCATACAAGGGGCCTGATTATTTGGTAGTTCTGGCGCTGGCATAAATAATCTTGCGTCATATGAAATGAACACTTCCCATATTCTCAATATTGGAATCCCAATGAATGATCATATAGACGATGTGACTGTGTATAAGAAATTTTGTCTGGAATATGAGAAACATAAAGTTTCGCGGTTCGCCCCATCCAAATGTGCACCAATTCCTCCTTGGTATTTAAGGTCGATTAGAGACATATATCCGACATCGGACTTTGGCTCGCAACCTTCCTTATTGGCTTGATCGATTCACATAGAAGCTCTCTCTGAAGATTCCACAAAGACCTTCGCATTTCTATTAATTCTCCAACAACTGTATGGCAATTGAAACGTTGCATCACACCAACTTGCATAGTACACCTGAAGTGAATATTCAAATGGAAATTTCCTTGAAATGACGACTCTTCAAAGATAGAGTCGCATGACTCACTGGAAATGGCCTTCACATCAAAATCACAATCGAACTTTTGTGATATGAGGAGATGACTGAAAGAGAATCATAATCTCCAGATGAGGATTTCATCTCACATGGAGGACAATCCAGCTGAGGTTTCCGACTCCACCTGGTTAGCCAGATTGAATTCAATTATGAGGTAGTGCTTAAACAAATCTGATCAGATCTTGCATAAACTTGGCTCTGATACCATGTTAGTTTTATGATCAGATGTAAAGCACAGATATCAGACACACTAACACACCATATACCCTGGGAAAACCCTCCACTTGAGGGAGAAAAACCCAACAACAAAGATCTCACTATATATATATATATATATATAAGATGGCAACAAATCTCTTTAGAATGAGGCCACACTCAAGGCCTAAATTCTGCAACAACTCAAGATGCAATCACAGATAATAATCTGCACTTCCTTGTTCTACAAATCTTCCCTTGAAGAATTCGCACTATTCTTCTTGAAGAATTCACACTTGTATGAAGGAAAGACTCGAACTTGCTTGATGATCAAATGAAGTGAAATGAGATTCTGTATATACATATTGACAGAGAGGTCGCACCTCTTCAAGAGCTAAGTCGGCCACCAAGAGAAAATATAATTACAAATAATAAATGCTAATTACAAGGAAGGTCGGCCCAAATTGAAATTACATTGTTGCCTGAGTGAAGCGCCTCTTCACTTTAATTATCACAATAAATGAATAGTTGTTAGGCTATATGAATTTATGCCTTGACTCATGGCTGGAAGGATGAGCCCAAAGCTGCTATAACATCAACAAGAACTGCTTTTAATTGCTTTCTATGTGACTGAACCAAGTTGATGGGGAAGATTTGCATGTTTTTCGAGAAACACAAAAAATATTCCAAGGCATGAGATCCCAGGCGCCCTCCTTGAGTTAAGGTGCCTAGGTTTGCCAAAGATAGTTTTATTTTCAAGATTTTCAATTTTCGATTTGCTCTTCGTGTTTCGGCTTCACGTTCGCCAACTGCTTCACTGTTTTGTGTGGATCGTTTGATGAAAATTGAAAATATTCTAAGGCATTGAAGCCTAGGCGCCTTCCTTGAATTAAGGCGCTCAGGTTCTCCAGTGTAATATTTTTTGCAAATTTTGCTATTTTTAGATTTCTCTCCTACATTCAATGTTTCTTGTGCATATTTCGACGTTGATCGATCTGTGCAGCGTTTGAGACCTTGAATTTGACACCTGGCAGTTGACCATCCTCCATTGATGACCTTGAAGGTCCTGATTATCTTTTGAAAAAGTGAAATAGACCCATCAGAGAAAAACTGACCTTTTGACAATTCTGACTGGACCAGCCTGATCTGGATGTATTTTTAACCAATCAAAATTAGTTTGAGCCCTCAAATTAAAGATTCTATTTTTAGAAAAATTTGCCAGCATCCGTTTGACAACAAACCTAGAAGACCCTAAATCATGTCTATTTTTAGAAATTTCTAAAAGTAGAATCTTTAAAAAAAATAAAAGAAATTTACTTTTGACAGCAATTTTTACAAGATTTTGACCATTTTACCAAAATGCCTTAATGAAGCAAAAGTTTTAATTTTGGGTACAACACTTTTTGTTGCTTGCACATGAGTTTCTTTGGGTACAACTTGAAACCTTTCCACTATACATACTGCTTGCATAATGTTAGGCTTGAAACTCACATATAACAAGCTTCCAAATTTCCAACATTGACCTATAAAGAGTTTGATTTGCCTCGGGTGATTCATCTTCCTTAATTTATATCCTGTTACCATGGGTGTTCTCACAGGATTACAATCCTCTATTTTGAACTTCTTCAACATTTCCTTAGCATACTTGGTTTGTGAAATGAATATCCCTTTGTCTGATTGAGAAATTTGTAACCCAAGGAAGAAAGATAACTCACCAAGCATAGACATTTCAAATTCTTTTTGAATCTCCATGGAAAACTCTTGACACATTGTCCCTACTTTTTCAAATATAATATCCACATACACCACAACTATCAATTGATCATTACCCATAGTCATGATATAAAGATTGCTATCAATAATTCCCTTCTTGAATTCTTGTTGTTGTAGGTATTTATCAAGTCTTTCATACCATGCTTTGGGGGTTTATTTAGTCCATAAAGAGCTTTCTTCAATCTGGACACATAATCTCCTTTTTCTGACAACATGAACCCTTCTGGTTGTTCAATATATACTTCCTCTAAATTGTCATTCAGGAAGGTAGACTAAACATCCATTTGATAGACCTTGAAGTTTTTGAAACTAGCAAATGCTAAAAACATTTTAATGCCTTCCAATCTAGCTACAAGAGCAAAATTTTCTTCCAAGTCAATACCTTCTTCTTGTGCATAACCTTTGCATACCAACCTTGCCTTGTTCCTTACAACTTGACCATCTTCATTCAGCAATCCTGAAGACCCACTTAGTGCCAATTACATTTTTGTGTTTAGGTCTTGGGACAAGTTCTTAAGTTTCATTCTTTTTATATTTGATTCAATTTCTCCTCCATGGCCCCTATCTAGTACTTGTCTTCACTTGCTTCTTTGAAGTTCTTAGGTTCTATCTTGGAAAGAAAAGACCTATTTTCATGATCTGAAGTATTAGCCAATCTTTGCCTTGTCTTAATTTCTCCATCCATGTCACCTATAATTAAATCTTCTAGATGATTTCTTTGGACAAATCTGGATGGTGTTTCAGATGATGTTCTTTATGGTGTCTTTGGATCTCTTTCTTCAACTATCTCCTTTTCAGTTTCTTCCTCAGTTTCCTCTTCTTTATAAATTTCCTCATTTTGAGGAACACGTTATTGTACCTATTCTTTGTAGTATATTCCCTCATCTACTTTCACATTTGCACTTTCAATGACCTTATGCAACCTCTTATTGTAACATCTATACGCTTCACTTCTTGAAGAGTAGCCAAGGAAAATTCCTTCATCAGCTATAGACTCAAACTTTCCGAAATCTTCTTCATCTCTTCTTATGTAACATGCACTTCCAAACACCTTGAAATTTTTCATTGTTGTAGGCCTTCCTTTCCATAACTCATATGGTGTTTTGTTGTTATTCACTCTAGTTTGTCCACAGTTTAAAATATAGACTGTCATATGAAGCACATCTCTCCAAAATGTGTTAGGTAACTTGGACTCATTTAGCATGGCTCTAGCCATTTCTTGGACTATTCTATTCTTCCTGGACACTCAAATCCATGCCAAAAGAAGAGGCAATTAAATTTGCAAAATTACATTTGGAGGGAGCAACATATGATTGGTGGCATCCTAGTTTGGTAACACAAAACCATGCATTGATTCAGTCCTATGATGAGTTCAACAACAAATTGATTGCTAGATTTGATCAGAAGTATGTAGAGATGTATTTTCGTGAGTTGGCATTGATTAGACAAAATGGTGATGTTGAAAGCTACATCAATGAGTTCCAAAAGTTTGCTGTTATGGTTCTTGATATGTTAGAAAAGAGAATTGTAATGTTGTTCACAAAAGGTTTGAATGCAAATTTAAGAGGTTTGGTGAAGGCTTTCAAACCTAGTACACTATAGGATGTTATTCAGATGGCGCTTGATCTTGAATTACACATACTACATATAAGTCCCAAAAGAAGAGCTTCAAGAGTAATAAACCATTTAGAAGAACTTTCAATCAGCCCAAGACTACCCAAGATGGACTTTGAGACAAGGAATGAGTTGCGTAGGAAGAATTTATGTCTCTCCTACAAGGAACCATAGGAACCTAGTCACAGGGGCCTTGGGTAAGGCAAAGCACATTATATAGAGGTCACTTCTAACATTGTTGAAGAGGTAGTAGACACTAGTTCAGAGAGTGGGCATGAGGAACAACAGTTAGAGCATGATGATACTACTACAAGAGAGATGGAACATGGTACTAGTGCTATGTTATCAAGAGTTCCTAAGTATCATCCTTTCAGAGTGAGAGGAGTATTGAAGGGATAGCGGGTTACATGTTTAGTTGACAGTGGGGCAACTCATAATTTCCTTGATGAGAGACTAATGGTGTGATGAGCACACAGTTATACTAAGGGGGGTTTAGTGGGGTAGGGGGGTGAATCACTATAACACCAATCTTTTACTTTTAAAATTAATCGACTACAACAAAAACACACATGCAAGATCTAGCAATTTAGAACACAAGATGACCAAATGATTTACATGGAAACCCTTGTGGGAGAAAACCACGGAAAAATATTGCTTTTCTTATAAACCTTCTTTTGTAGGCATCGACCGACTTCTCTTACAAATCTTCTTTTGTAGGCACCAACCTACTGGAGACACCAATCCTCACAACTGAGCACCAACTCAGCAAGAGACACTGATCTCTTCTAATGAGAGGCACCAACCTCTCAATCTCCTTGGTTAGGAGGCATCAACCTCCAAATGAACAATATGATAATTATTTGAAACTTTTTCTTAGCTCTGCTCTAGTTCACTTTCATAAATCTGCTCACTACTTTATCAAAAATCTACCTTAACATCATGAGATTTCCACAGTCCATGATCAATAAGTGCTGAGATTTCTGGATTGCAACTGTGTGTAATCTTCCTTACATCTGCCTATAAATCTGCATCACATACTGCTTAACATCTGCACTAAAGACTGCATATATCCTTCATAATGATCTGCTCCAGTTCTTCATATAAATCTGCTCATGTTCTTCAAATAAACTTCAACACATTTCTCATATAGATCTGCATATGTTCTTCAATATGAATAAAAAATATTCATCATGCTTTCTGCCCTTTTTGTCTGCTTTAAATTTGATATAAGTCCTCTTGCAAGTTAGCAATAATTCTGCTCTAAAGCCTCTTGCAAGTCTTCAATAATTCTGCTATAAATCCTCTTAGATCTGCCCTTGGATCTGCTTCTAATTTTCCTTCAGATCTGCTCTTAGACGAATGATATTCAATGAATTTCTTGCTTTTAGAATGGACTTCACAAATTCTTCAAATACTTTCACTAGGAGGGGCAACTTTATGAAGCATCATGTCATCTACAAACGGATGCAACACCTCCTTTTAAATGCACCTCTTCACCTTCATCTTGGGTGCTCCAGTAGGGGTCGGCCCCTTGAAATATATTTTATATTTTTTTGTTTTCTAATTTAAATCCCCAAAATGGGGTGCCATAATAAGGGGGGTTGGCCTCAACAAAAAATAAATTAATTGCAATTTATTTAAACTCTAAAAGGAGGTGACTTCTCATTGATAAAATATTCGATGTATTAAACAGAGGAACAAAAGTTCCTTATAGAGATTTACAAGAGACGATGTTTCTAAAAGAAATGATCGTAGACTGAAGACAAATTTAGAAACTATCTAAACTAACTAAAGACGACTAAGATGACTATTAATATTACATTATTTAATATATTTAATACCTCCCTTAATGCTCATCGTTCTAACTACCCACAAAAACAAAGAGCGTTCTGCCACAAAAAACAAGAGCCTACCACTAACTCTGCCACTTGAGATGAGTCTGCCACCAACCCTCCTAGAAACTATAGAACTTCTAGAACTAATCACAAAACATCCAACCTGATGTTGGGTAACAAAGTTGTCCCTCCCTGTAGCCAGAGACACACTAGGGACACACCGAGAACAACACGATTTTGAGGAAAAATCGGCAAACCCTCCAAACTTTTGCAGATGAGCACGACGCCCCAGAACAAATTGCAAGAAACCACAATTTTTGAGGACAAAATCGCAAAACCCTGAAGCTGAAGTTTACAAAGCATCGTTTTTTTGGAAAAAACGGTAAAAACCCACAAAGGAATCCAAGTAGCTGGCACGGAATCCGAAACACAAATCAACATACAAAACATCATTTTTAAGGAAAAATAGTAAAACCCTTTCATGATTTTTCAGGCAAAAATAAAAAATCCTCACAAAATTTTTTCAGGAAAAAATATTAAAATACCTTTCAAATAATTTTTAAGGAAAAATTATAAACCCAACAAATAATTTTTAAGGCTAAAAGTTCTAAAACCCACCAAATAATTTTTTTTTAAGGGCAAAAAATAAAAACCCCCAAAATAATTTTTATGGAAAAAATTATTAAATCCCCATCAAAATAATTTTCAGAAATCCGCCAGAAGAAAAGTACGCCAAAGAAGACCTAGGTCGAAACAATAGAAAAAAAAATGGCTAGACTTCAAAAACGTTACCCAAAAATGCAAGAATACGTCCACAAAGAGCCCTAGTCGCACGACTAGAGAAAACGTGCACAAATCTTGTCTAGAAAAAGCCAAAAACGCGACCAAAATAGCTCGGCTCTAGGAGGTACGAAAATGAGTCTCAGAAATGAAGGAAAATCGTGAAATATATCGCCCAAAAATCTGCAAGAGAGGAAGTTGCGTTTAGACAAGTCTAAACGCATGTAGGAGAAAACACGTCTCTAGAAATAGCCCGACAACTGAATCTGTCGTCCACCAAAAAGAGAGGTTTTTACGTGCGCTAGAGAAAGACGCCTTCACAAAACACGAGTTCTAGATAGGTCGCGTGATCAGAAAGCACGAACTGGACAGAGATGGCATAAAACAAGTCCGCCAAAACACACGATCACGCACGAATAGAAGGCAGGTGAAGACAAAACGAGCCAATACGGGAGGCAAACAAGCTCACACAGTAGGCAGAAAGAACACAACAAACACCATAATCTTCAACCCTCTAAACCAGAGACGCGATTTCTTCAAAAAAAAAAAACCTCCAAAAAACGAGAAACAAATTTTTGGAAAAAAATTCAGATAGGAGGCTATGAATTTTTTTATTAGAAAATTCGCCAAATTTTGAAGAACCCCATCAGCTCTGATACCATGATAAAATATTCAATGTATTAAACAGAGGAACGAAAGTTCCTTATATAGATTTACAAGAGACGATGTTTCTAAAAGAAACGATCATAGAATGAAGACAAATTTAGAAACTATCTAAACTAACTAAAGACGACTAAGATGACCATTAATATTACATTATTTAATATATTTAATACTCATGGGGTCGGCCTCATGAAATAATTTAGTTTCAATTTATTTAAACTCCTTCCATAATCAGTGCTTAAACCATAAAATTCCCTCCATAATCAACACCTATTCAAGAATGGCGATTCCTTTAGTGGTTGTAATGTCCCCTTTTTAGCTCGTTTCAGTTTCCAGATGGTTTAGCCTATTATCTGACCCTCGTAGGCTAATGGAGATGGTTAGAGGGTCTTGTGTGGCAGATATTAGGTTGTTTTCCTCTCTGGAGTTTGATATCATTCAGGATTGGCCTTGGGGAGTGATTTGGGACTCAGTTGTGCACACTAACTATTTATAGTAAGTCACTTGGTTAATAGAGTCTAGTGTTACCATATTTAGAAGGGCACCTGGATGTGTAGTGGATGCAGTGGTTGACCTCCTAGTTCAGATAGAATTGAGAAATGATGTTTAATTAAGAAGATATGTTATTTTAATTATTATTTAAGGTAACCTTTAATAATAATTAATTGTTATTAAAGTACATCATATGGTTATTTGACTTTATATTATAAAGGGGATCATAATGATATTTAAAACGTGAAATATAAAGCATATTGTTTTGGCGTCCAAGTGAGACATTATAAAGTGCAACAAAAGCACATTTGAAAATATATTTTAATGATTTTAATATCTCTTGGAAATTGTGCCTTTCAAGGGGAATATTTAAGTCATCAACAAAAGAAAATATTCATTCATTCAATCTATTGAGTACTTATGCTTTTTGAAGAATTTGCTATGGAGGACGTGAGAACCATGGTTTCTACATAATTTGGACTTTGAGAATGAAATCTCTCATTGCTCTAGCTTTTTGAGGTTGTGAAATAACTTTTGAAGGTTGCATATCAGATTGGCTACATCGAGTAGTCATACTTGGGCTTAATTATGAAGTTTTTGTGAAGGGTTTGAAGGAGAAACATTGTCAAAATCTGAAGTTGATCAACGCTATGAGAAATCATCCAAATATACTCTTGTTGGGCCGTACATACACATTAGCCAGGCCGTACAACACTTTAATTGCAGGGCGTACAGCTCTTGAAGGAAGGCGTTTTGACTTCTAGGCTGAAACGCCTAGCCTATCAGCTCCTATTCACCTTCAACAAGGGCGGCTGGGCATTGGTTTATATTTTCAGGAATTTTCGAGTTGGAGAAATGATCAGTTGCTGCAAATTGATTCTTGAAGGGTTTCATTCTGCTGCTGCTAAGAGGTTTCAAAATTGTAGTTTATTTCTCTTGCATTTCCGGGTATGAATTAAATGTGAATGAAATGCATAGACAAACTTATGTTGAAAGTTAATGGCATTGTAAGGAAAATCATTAGTCTGATTTGAGCATTTAAATGCATTGTATTTGTGAGCTTGTTAAATAAGATTAGAATCCTTCCAGCATTTACTTACCATGTTACTTTCATTGCATTTGTATGCATTTATTATTGGCAATTCTTGGCATCATATATCAAGAAAACAAGAAAACCCCAAGACATTAAAATTTTAGACCAACAGTTGCAAAGAAATTGACTCAGGGAGAACAAGGGTTCTTACAGTGGTATTAGAGCAGTCTCTTGCCAACCTGTGAGATTGCAGTTTGATGAGTGAAGAATACATACACTACACTAGGGGTACAACACAGTAGGAGCCACTTGTAATTCTTGAAGGTGAGACAATTTCAGCGGTATTGGGTATACATCATTCTAGCTCCAGCTCCAGTGATAGTGTGACCAACATTATGGCTGACGGGGATAAAGGACTTGCACGATCAGTCATTCTTGATTCAGAGGCAAAGAGGAGGTTCGACAATACGATGGATATGATGTCGCAGTTGATGGGAACTATGTGACAATTTGTGCCACCCCAGTATGCAGGCTACCGGGGGCAGATGAGTGGTACACAGGGTTTGGGACAGCTGCAGGTGGCTGTACAATAGTCTACTACTTCTGTTGGGTCAGTCCTCAGGCCCAATCAGCCTACTTTTGCTCCTAGGGAGGAGCCACAGGTCCCACAACCTCTGCCAGTTCAGGTGCTAGAGCCTCATGTTTTCATTGCAGGAGATATCATTAGGCACCATGTAGAGTATATGACCTTAGCTCTAGAGATTAGGGAGGCATTACCACTTAATTAGTTTCTAGACCTGAAAAAGCCTCGAGGTGGTGGTGGAATTAGAGCAAAGTAGCGAGCACAACAGGCTCCACAAGGTACTCGTGATTTCCAGTAGGCAGTGAGTAAGGTCACTTTGCCTCACTTCAATGGCAGTGACAAGGGCACTGCTAGATCGTGGGTACAAAAGTTGGATAATTACTTGTCACTGAGGCCTATGCAAGAGGATGAGGCCATCAAGTTCACCACATTGCATTTAGATGGTTTGGCACATGATTGGTGGCATCATGGTGTGGTCACCCTATAGCATCACCTCATCACGACATATCATGAGTTTACTAACAAGTTGATTGAGCATTTTGATAGGAAAAACCTTGAATTGTATTTCAGAGAGCTTGCATAGCTCAAGCAGGTGGGCAGCTTGGAGGCTTATGTCAGTGAGTTTCAGAGACTTTTAGTGGCGGTGCCTAGCTTGTCTGAGAGGAGATTAGTTATATTGTTTATAGAGGGGCTATTGAAACCTTTGAGAGGATGGATCAAGGGTTTTGCTCCCCCCAACACTTCAGGAAGTGATGAAAAAAGTGCATAGTATGGAGATGGCTGCTTTGAAAAAGCAGTTTCCACTTAAATCCATCACTCTTCCTATAGATGAGGGCCCACCTCCAGTTGCTGATCAGGAAAAGCAATTGTGTTATTGGTGCAAAGGGCCCTATAGCAAGGAGCATGACTATCCTTTGAGGCTAAGGGAAAGGCCAACTGTATGATGTGGGTTTATTACGAGGATTCTGAATCTGAAAATTCAGATCAGCGAGTTGTTCCGGAGGATGATGAGGTTGGAAGAGCCTCTACAGAGTTTGGACCAGATGCTAAATTGTCTCCTTTAGCATTATTAGCTGATATACAGAAAGAGGCCTCATTTAGGATCAGAGGATTTGTGAATGGACAGCTTTGTATCGCTATGCTTGACACTGGAGCTACGCAAAATTTCATCGATGAGGGATTGGTAGCTAGGTGTAGACTCTAGACAGAGGACTTCGTAGGATTTAGGGTCAGGGTTGTAGATGGATTTACCCTTACTTGCACTAGGCGGATATGTAATCTCACTCTATTGTTGAATGGCTATGAGTTTCAGGCTGATTTCTATGTGTCTAGCATGGGTGAGATGGACATAGTGTTAGGCATGAAATGGCTCCAAGATATTGGAGAATTCACCCTCAACGTACCAAAAATGGAGATGAAGTTTAAGATGAATGGTAGAGGTTACGTGTTGAGGGGAATTGCAGATGGGAGTTTGCATTCTATCTTTCTCAGTAGAGAGAAGGGCAAAAGGAGAGAGGAGGTTGTTCAGGAGGAGTTTGATTCTACCCATTGCTCCTTGGGTTTGGAGATGGATGATTTAGTTCAACATGGAGTGGATGTGTGATTTGTGAATAATCCGTTATATGAGTCTGATGCTGGATTGGTTTATGACAATCCACTCTTTGAGTTTGATGCCGACCCCACTCTTGACACTAGTACAGATTTGGGAGATGATCACAGTGTTTGGGATCCTTCTAGTGCATCAGGATTCTAGACAGGGCTTACGAAGGAGTTTTATAGTGTGTACACGGTGAGGAGTGCTTACAGTTATGTTTTTGATTTACCTGTACATGATTTGTATTCGATGCACAATTCTTGTGCACATGAGATAGATAGTTTGTATGATGATGTACCATGCGTAGATGCGAGAAGCAGACTTTGCCAGTATCCTGAGTTGCTTCTCCTTGATGTTCACACTCTTGAGACACTTGACACTGAGGTTGGCATTGTTCATGTTTTGTCAATTGTACTTATGTTGGTGTTGCAGGAGTTGGTCTTTGCTGTGAGGGACATTACTTAGTTCTTCCCCTAGGACCTTGGTGGGGTGGTTTTCTTTTGGCAGTTGAGATTGCTTGGGGGCAAGCAATTTCAGGGAGGGCGGATTGTAATGTCCTCTTTTTAGCTTGTTTTAGTTTCCAGATGGTTTAGCCTATTATTTGACCCTCGTAGGCTAATGGAGATGGTTAGAGGGTCTTGTGTGGCAGATATTAGGTTGTTTTCCTCTCTGGAGTTCGATATCATTCACGATTGGCCTTTGGGAGTGATTTGGGACTCAGTTGTGCACACTAACTATTTATAGTAAGTCACTTGGTTAATAGAGTCCAATGTTACTATTTTTATAAGGGCACATGGATGCGCAGTGGATGCAGTGGTTGACCTCTTGGTTCAGACGGAATTGAGAAATGATGTTTAATTATGATATATATATGTGTGTGTATTATATATATATTATTTTTAATTTTATTGTTATTACTTAGAGATAGGTGAATTCAAACAAGTATCTTAGAAGTTGAACTGAATAGTCATTTGCGATTGACAAATATCAATTTTTTTTTCATGAACATTCAATGTGAATGCAATTTTGGGTTTGCATCAATACAGTTTTCCAATTCATTTTTTAGGCCAAATTCTTGGCCTAACATAGATAGCTTGATCGTACATAGCCATTGTGTTCACTATGTGCAAGTGAGAGGATGCATCATTTGTTGTTGGTGAACTTTAGTCTCCCTCATTAAGGGGGCAAGCTTGTACAATTGATTAAGAGTGGATTCTTGATGGTTTATTCCCCCTAATTGGATTTCTCTAAGGTGAATCATTTGAGTTGATGTTCTTTTCATGCACAGTTGCTTTCTATCACTTGCTTTCTTGTTTCCTTGCAAGTTTCTAACATCCAATGGCACAAATAGATAAGGATCATCTATGTACAAGGATGAAGAATCATATGTTTAACCTCACATTAAGTATATTCTTGGTTGTACTAAGGTTTCATGGATTGGTTTTCACATGTATATAGTAGCATGGTTTGGTGTTTACGGATAGATAAACCTATGTTGATAAATTGTGCAATGGAAAATCAATATATTTTATGAATTTAAAAAGTTGAACAGGTGCATGAGAGAAGTCATTTATTTTGCATATTGCTCATTATTTGATGTGTCTACATAAAATGTAAAGTTTGATAAATACTAATCGACAGTATTTCTTTCCTTGAAAAATGAATGGAGTATACATTTTCATATAGTCTTAATGAACATGAAATGCCCAACCTTAAAAAAAAGTGTCTATTTTTTAGATCTGGCCTTCTGCTCAAAGGTATATTTCTCCCTAACTAATCAAGGTCAGTGATAAGTTACTGTTCTAATATAGTATAATTTCATTTGGTATAATACAGGTACCCGGTATTTTTCGATGATATGGTTATGCGTGCGTTGCCAGTGATTCCTTTGATTACATACAGGCTTATTGAGAATGATGCGACAGACACTGCAGAGAAAGTTCTAGCTGCATATTCAGAACTCATGGTTTATCATCCTTTTCGATTCACATTTGTTCGTGAGATTCTTGCATATTTTTATGGTCTTATTCCAAGTAAGCTTGTTGTGAGAATTCTAAGCATTCTTGATATTCCCAAGGTAATTTTTTGTTGGATACTGATCATGCTTTTGGAAATTTCAAATTACTATTTGCATGTTATGGTACTTCTGGATTATTTTAACTAAATCAACTTATATATCCATCTATTGAACTATTCCTAATTTGGTTATAATTTTGTTGCAGATTCCTTTCTCAGAAGCGTTCTTACAACATATTAGGTCAAACTCTGTTTTATGCCGACCATCTGATTATTTTACGAATCTCTTATTAGGCCTTCTAAATAAAGTTATACCTCCTATAAGGTCAAGTGCCTCCATGGGGGATAGTTTTGGCACATTTTCACGTACAGTTGGAAACAGGGTTCAAGCAGCAGCCCAATCTGTAGCATCAAATGTTCCTGAAAGTCAAAAAGTTTTCTACCAAAATCAGGACCCTGGTACATACACTCAACTCTTGTTAGAAACTGCAGTGATTGAAATCTTGTCACTGCGTATGCCCTATCATCAGATAGTTTCTACACTCGTTCAAATAGTTGTACATGTACAGCCAACTCAAACTCAGTCCAGCCATTCTATGCAAAGTATGTCAAGTGGAATTAGTCAAAACTCAATTTTGCCAGCATCACCATCAGCTGCAACTGCAGATTCTATGAGCACAAGTAGATCAGCTGCATCAGTACCTGGGCTAAATGCTTCTAGTATTGGCCCAGGAAGTAACAATGCTGTTCAAGCTTCACCTTACCTTATGATTCAAGCATGTGGTCTTCTGTTAGCACAGCTACCACCTACCTTTCATATTCAATTCTATGCAGAAGCAGCCCGGATAATCAAGGATTGTTGGTGGCTCACAGATGTGACAAAGTCCTCAATGGAATTAGACACTGCTTTTGGTTATGCTCTGTGGGATCCAACATGGGCTTTTCAAGATAACACTTCAACCACAATTGGTAAACTTCTGAAGTACTATACTGATTTACCTTTTTCAAGGTTCACATGTCATGAGTTTTTTATGTTTGACTGCGAACAGAACTTGAAGAAGAAATAACATCACTTTATATTAGTTCATAGCACTCTGGAATCAATGCATTACCTGGGAGCTGGATGAAGTTAGCAAGTAGACACTTAGAAAGTAAATACCAAGAATTTAGGTAACAATTTTATAGGTATGGATCAATTAGTAATTACTTGGTCCATAATGTTGGTGTAATTATAAAACTGCACTTTATATTATTAAGTTTACTTAGGTAATATGATTTATGTACTTAGATAAATTAGGAATAAGAGCACATATCAACTCCCTTGATTGATGGGATTCTTTGCCATCTCTACATCATTCATCTCCTTGATTGATAGTATTAGGTGCCACATCTCTCTCATCAGGATGAGTTTACTTGATACCTTTTCTCTTACATGTACTATGGCCAATTCAAACTCCTTTGTAATGCTTGTCACCTTGACTTGTGCATCCTAGTGTTAATATTGTCGTCCATTTCCTTTGTTTTTGATACTCTTGAATACAGATATTGGAATGTTTTTGTTCTTATTTTATTTGCATTTGAATTAGTGACATCTTGTTATTGTTCTTAAGGTGATTTAATATTGCATAATCTGTATTAAATTTAACATGGTATGATATATGATAGATTAAGCGGCATTTAATTTCATATTTGGAATAGTAATTTTGCTTTTCTCCCTAGGTTTATATTCTTGCATATTAGAGTTTTTTAAATCACTCATTGTAAGAGGCCTCTAGGGAAGAAATTGAGTATTTTATTGCATTTAAAGGGATCAAATTAGCTAAGTAAGCTTTTCTTTCATGCCCCTAAGACATCATAAAGTCAACCTAGTGTAGATTTACTTATAGGGTTTGAATTTGGTATTTGTGGATAGCTTGACTTTTAGAGCACTTCGGCTCAAAAAGGACCTCATTGTTGAATTTGGAGCCTCCAAAAACCCATTGATCAATATAAAACTTATCCAATTTGTAGCAAGTTGAAGAAAAAAAAATCCCAAGTGTAACGAACTCATCTAGTTCTAATGACTCAAAACACTATAATTAAAAAAAAAAAAAAACATTATATAAATAAGTGATTTGCATAAACTTTCATTTCCATAACAATATGCATAAATACAATATGAATTGACATAATTAATTGTATTGAACATTTTTCTCACCATATTACATAAGATTACAAATAATATTTATGATTACATATTAAAAACTCAGTATCACATTACTTAAATGTAATTACATGTGTCGTCTTATAATATTCCCCCTTAATTTTTTCCAGATTTTATCAACACAACACACCACTGATTAGCATTAGCTCTAAATGATGACCAACAAGAATAGTAACCCTTCACCTTTTGATCACCAAGATCCCAATGTGGGCGAGGTGAGAGCATACGGTGTCGGGGATTGTTAGCAAACTGGAAATGAAATACAAAGTTGCTAGGCGGCTAGTCGACCATGAATGAAAGTAAATAATGGAAATACAAAGAGTAGGCGGATAACCGACCATAAAGCTCTACCACTTATTTAGCGCGAGCGAAGTTATTACAATTTATGAGGCGGCAAGCCAGCCATGAATCCACACTACCACTTATTCAGTGGGGGGAATTTAAACAAGTGCTAAAAGTAAAATAAGACTCAACCACTTCTTTAGTGGGAGTAATTACAAAATATTAAAGTGCAAAAATATAAATAGCTGTTAGTACTACTAAACCAGCTTTACAATGATAGCTTCAACTGCACAATAATGAAAAGATATATCATCAAGAACCTCAGTATGTTAGAGAATAATCCCTAACTGATACAATATGCTATAGAACAGAAAATATAGCATAAATCAGAATTATATCATATCTGATTAGAAACAGTAAACACAAAATATCATACCAACAACATAAGAATTCACCATTATGCTCATAACCTCGTCAAACGAAGTCTGATTGACGTGAAACTGAAATTAGAAGAAGGCTATGAACTAGGTGTCCAAATTGTAGTAGAAAGACACCTTCAAATTCACACCTATTCAGTGACATGAATCCCAATGCACTCCAGCCAAATGGTATGGCCTCTAGAGGAGGTCGACCTCTTCCCAAAAATCAGAAACTCAATAATAAAATTTGCAAATCGGTGAGATGAGGCGCCCTAGACAATAGTACAGTTGGCACCAATACCCAGAACCAAATAAAATATGCCGATGAAGCCACAAACAGAAATGTGCTTCAGCCAAGCACTTCTAGCAATAGAATAAACAGATTATAAATCAGCAATCTGCTTATAATAATCAGAAATAACAGATTATACAACAACAATCTGCTATAGCAATCATGAATAAGCTCTATCCACACTCCTGAGTGAAGCACGGTTTTCAGTGGCCATCTAGGAAGCTATCGTTTCAAGCCTAGAAGAATGGCATAGTAAAGGTGCTAGGTGGTATGTGTTCCTCGAAGTGGCTTTGAATTCAATTCAGCAGCATAACATTATCATAATTTCCAAAAGATACAAATGAAGGCACAAGACATCATTAAATAAAGCTTCAATGGGCAAATGAATCAACTATAACTTCCAAGATCGAACCATTCAGCTTCCTCAAAGGGACACCCATCTCCACAATGCATTTTTAAAATATTATTTAATATCTCCTTCCTTGGCGTCCAACTATAAGATCATTTAAAACATTAATAAAGATTTTAATTTTTCACTTGGATGTCCACTTAAAGGCCCCACTTTAAAAACAACTTATCATCGACTAGGCATGGGGGTCCAAAAGCCACAACTGAAAATTGACTAAGTATTGAAACTTAGCTCCAAAGAGAGAGAGAAGCCAACGCCAAAAACTGTATTACCTCACTGCCCGAAGTAGAAAGATGAACTGGGGATGACTAAGCTGCTAGTGGAAAGATACTGCCATGAATAGACTTACCAAAAATAGCAAACTGCTATAAATAGTAAGTTTGCAAAACTTCATCTGAACACCAACTAAGCAATAAATATGACTTACTATAAATAGTAAGTGTTTGGAAAGGTTGACTGATTCAGATGCATGTCATACCACCTTGGAGAACTTTGAAAACCCAGAAAAACCCAGAAACCTTTCCTGCATGCAAGGTACTAGAGAGAAATGCATGCCATTTTTTTAACATGCATGTTACCTTACCCTGAAGTTCTCCAAAAACCCAGAAAGCTCCAAAGAACAGATTGCCAAAAAACCTGCATGTGAGCCACCAAAAGCCAAGTTGAAACCTCCTATAAAAATGAAAACCCTAATTTGCACCTCTGATTAGCCTACGAATTTTTGGAAATAGGCTATCAGTCGACAAAGAGATCAATGCTGAGAAAGGGACATTACACGTCTCATCTAAACGAAATAATATTACATCAATAATGCAATAACAAAGGAATTATGAATGTTGTCTCTAATAATCCAAACCTTTGGCAATCAACTGCAAGAGGGAGAGCATCACTTGAGTTTTTTTCCTCCAACCACAGATCAACAGTCCCTCGCACACCTTCATACTGCAAGTGGCCCTACCCTTCATGAGAGTAGTAGATACAAGGAAATTCCGAGGTCCTCAAGCCATCCAAGATCTAGTGTTGTGTACTAATGCAATTAATCAATCAATCAACTTCTAGATACCTTCTAGCTATGCATGATACCATTTGATTAAATTGCAACTTTGGACATAGTGAACTAACAATGCAAGCAGTGATTTTGCATTACTTTGGCCAAAGATTTTATAATATATGTCACATAAACTTGCATGGTCATATGTTCACATACACCTCTATCTCAAACTGGTTAGCGACATTGATTTCACAACAACATATCTTCAGTTATATTTAACTATTAACAACGGAGATAAGTTATTCAGATTTGTCTTCTTTTCCAACTTAATTAGAATACATAACCCAATTGTTCATAGTGCTTAACCACAACTGTTATTTTGATTTGAATAAACATACAAAAACTTATGAACCTATGGTATAGTATTGTTGTTTATACGTGATTGACTGGTATAATATAGTCATAAATACAACAGATAAATTTGCACATGTTTATATGTTTTAATGTATATATATAATTCTCTCTCTCTCTCTCTCTCTCTCTCTCTCTCTCTCTCTATATATATATATATATATATATATATATATATATATATATATATATATATATATATATATATATATATATATATATATAGACACACATATATGTTTATACTTTTATATATATGCTACCATCGAATAATCAGGTCTAAACACCCTTGTTAAAGTTTAACTTTTTTTGGGCAAAACTAGTATAATTTTATCCATATGACTAAGTAAAAATCTGACATCTATTCTGGAAAAATCATCACAATATTGTAATTTAAACCCATCTTATTCAGCTATATATAATCTTAACCTAGAACACAAGAGTATCATTAATATCATTTTATCTAATGCCCTTGGCCTCTCATATAGTCGAGGGCTTTATTCTGTTTAACTTGAATGCATTATACCAAACATTAATGCATCTAACATTATGCAACTATTTCAGAAATTTAATCTTTTCTGGAAACTATATTCATTTCTCCTTATAAGCATATAAGCATATTCTCATAACCATTCTAGATACATTAATATCATTATATCTAATGCCCTTTCCCCTATCATATGGCTTGAGCATCCTCTATCAATATACCATTAATTTCGTTCATTTTGAGCATGAAAGGTTGTTTGAACAATTATAGATTTTTCTTTTTATCTGTGGGATACCACTCCCTTCTTGGTGCTCTCACTATTGATAGATCTCTTAAGTGCATCGGCATAGCCTTTAAGCTTTTCTTCATTTGTTTTCTTTGGTAATTTTGTAGCCTTAGAACTTGAATCTTCTTTGTTAGTCTTCTGAATTTCCTCAAAGCCAAGACCAGTCTTGATGAATGGTGATCTTTGGGCATTGATAATGTCCTCCAATATTTTGGTGCTCTTTTCAAACGTCATGCTTCTGTTTAACTGGCTACTTGCCTTTTCTAGTTCCTTTCTCAAGGAAACAATTTCAGATTCAAGCATTTTGTAGTCTTCTACTTTTGTCTTTAGCTGAAATCTCACTTCCTCTTCTATCCTTTTTGCCTCTTCAAGTTGAATCTTTAGGCTGATAATAGTCTTTTTTGCTTCTTCAAGGCTGTGTGACACTTTTGCTCTTGAATCACGATCCTCTTCTTCATATTTCTGCATATGCAACTTTTCCTTCAAATTCTTTTTCTTAAGCTTCTTGATTTCGCTCAAAGCACAAATGAGTTCTTTTTCAAGATTCACTTCTGTTGAATATTTTGTCATTGATGTCAAAGTCGTCCATTTTATCTATGCATCTAATTTTGTGGTATTTGCCTTTAGTTATGAGGCTGCATAGACTAGAGCATAAATGGCTGATAAACCCTTCGTACTGTAGAACTGCTCAAGCGAAGTCACACAACTCTAATGGTTAGGGTCACTGGAATGTTAAGTCTGCTGAATTCTTGTTAGGTCTACTAACAAATGCAAAGAGTAATGCTAAGGTGAAGGGTCTTGATGTGGACACACTTT
>VDFB02121661.1:0-23050 GCA_007258455.2 Sequoia sempervirens | reverse complement strand
CTCTCTCCCACTCTCTACCACCGTCTCCCACATTCTCCCACCCTCTTCCTCCCTCTCTCCCACTCTATCCCACTCTACCACCCTCTCTGACCTTCTCCCACTCTCTCAGGTCACTCTCTCACACACTAAATCCATCTATCTCTCTCCCCTATACCCTTATAACCCTCTACCATATACCCTAAACCCTAAAACTTTAACCCTTAAACCTTCTACCATCTACCATTAACCCTTAGGTCTATGTGTACACAAATCAGATATCTGTTTCAAATCGGATATCGAATTTCTAGACCGTTACTTTAAAACAACAACAAATTTCTAGACCATTACTTTACAAATCAGATATCTGATTTGAAACGGATATCCAATTTGTAAAAATCATATATATACAAATATTTTCATTGTTTTAAAGTAACAGTCTACAAATCAGATATCTGATATGGAAAACTAGGATTGGTGTTTGCTTTGGTGGTGTGTACTGACACCCGAGCCTAAAATAAGTCAACATGATATTTTCCCATTTTTGGGTCAATGAAAGATGTGTTTTTTTCCTCATTTCCACTTTTTGGCCCACCATTAGCCTGCACATACCCAAATCATGAAGATTGGATTTTGAACACAGTCAAACGGACACATGGTGTGCGAATGGCAGCACGCGGTAGCTAGAGGATTAGTTAAATGAAAAAGTCATTAAATAAAGGGTAAAAATACTCCAAACTTAAAAGAGGTTAAGAAAAAGAGGGAAAAGCTACATCTAGTAATTTTAAGAATTACTATTCCTCATTTCCACACATGGAAGTTGAGTGAGAGAGAGAGGACATGAACAAGGTGATGAGGATGGCTGAGGAGTAGAATGACAATATTATCCACTAGAGGGAAGAGGTATAATGGTTCTACCACGAGCATGCAGTTCCATGCCATGTTAGTCCCAAAACCTTCTCTGTGATTTTAAGCAAATGTTGTTTTATTTTTGAATTTTCATGCATTTTAAAAACATGGGTATGTGGTGAAATTTTGATTTCACCCAATTTGTAGGAAATATTTCATTTTTATAAACTATGGGGAAAGGGGGAAGATTCACCTATTTAATGGGGAAATGCACCTAAAAACTAAGAAAATGCCCAAAAAGGGCAAGATGAGAGTAGAAAGGGGTGGAGTTACTCATAAACTGGGCAAATCCACATGAAACGAGGGATTGGTCAGTTAAACAGGTGACTGCACCCATGAGATGGGTGAATCAACCCATCAAATGGGCGAATGCGCCCATCTTATTGGCATGGCCACCCGTGATGGGGGTTGGCAGGTGTGCCCATCTACCAAGAATATTCACCCACCAAAGAGACGCTCATATCCACCTGTCAAACTGGTGAATTCACCTACTCACAGAGGCGGGTGGAAGCACCTAGGAAACACACAAGAGCACCCTCCCATGAAGGCAGTCCAAGGCACCCGCCGAGCAGGAAAGAGTTCCTATCTAGGGAGACGGGTGGGCTTGCCCACCAGCAGGTGGACTCGCCCATCCCCAGGTAGGCTCGGCCATCCTCAGGTGGGGTCACCCATGGTCACCCATCCTAAGGGTAGGCACACTCACCTGTTCCAAGGGTGACAAGTGGGTCCACCCGTAAGATGGGTGACCTTGCCCATCCCAAGGAAATGGGTGTGTTCACCCATCTAACAGGAAGACTCACCCAAACTGGCAAAGAAGGGAAGGAATAAATAGAAAGTGGCACATTCTTCCAAGTTGGGTGAATTCACCCAAAGAGAAAAGGAAAAAGGGGGATAAAATAGGAAAATTGGGAAAAATTTACCAAAGGGTGGAATTGTCGAGAAGACAACCCAGGGCATGAAAGGAAAGATGAAGAGATTGTTTAGATGACTGACATGTTGTATGATGTGAATGCGACATTCTGAGAGCTTTCGCACATGGGAGAGGCATTTATATGTTTTGGAGGTGAATATAGTGGCGATGAATAGGGAGGACAATGTAGCATTATCATGATCAGGGTTGGTCCACATGCTGGTGTACCCTATTTTCAAAGTGCATCACCATTGTTGATAGCACTGATAGAGCGATGGGATTCAAAGACGTCTACATTCCACCTCTTGACAGGGGAGATGACTGTCACCTTAGAGGATGTGTGGAGGATTTTGTAGCTACCTATAGTGGTCCATCTAGTGATTTGGATGAGATTAGAGCGGTAGGAGCTAGACCAAACCCTATGGGTCATCTTTGGACGAGACGACTTACTAGTTCAGGGGATGGTTTTGGATTTGAATAGGTGTTTAGGGTTGGAAGTACCTCCACTACCATTATACGTATACAGTTTGATTAGCGGGCTTTTGCTACTAGACAAGAGCAAACATTTTTGTAGCCTCAACTTTATGGAGGTTGTTAGATACATTGTGGAGCAGAGGGAGGGGGAGTTCACATGGGGTCCATGCATGTTGGTAGAGTTATACAAGGATATGCACATGGTGTGCTATCGGGGGCACTCAACATTATACAGGTGACATTGTTATAGGTATATGCCTAGGAGCACATCAATGTGGCTAGATCATGAGTTGTGATAGGATGGGGGCAGTATCCTACACTACCAGGAGCATACTAGTATGAGACAGAGTACAACTAGATTTTTCATTATGAGGGCACTGGTGATCTAGATAGGTGGAGGAAGGGGCTAGATGATTTACGAGAGGATCAAATAGTGTGGAGGTCATGCATGACATGGAAATTCTTTAGATGGAGGGAGGATGACGAGAGATAGAGGATAATTCTACATAGTATGCTATTTGATTGGGAGAGAGCCATACATAGTGGAGCTACATAGGATGAACTGAGTGTTGAGACAGTTTGGAGTTCAACAAGACATCCCTCACAGACCATAGAGATTTAGACGAATCACTTGAGAGCAACCTTGGGGGGAATCAGATTGCTTCCAATTTTCTGATACATCTATGGGAGGAGCTGCAAGAGGTACCTTACCCAGGTAGGAGAGGAGGGAGAATAGATGTGGGGACAAGAGTGAGGTTTCCTACTTAGTGGGCCTGCTATCGACCAACATGGATTACAATATAGGATCCAGTTACAGAGGCGCATGGATTCGGTCTAGAGGATAAGATGAGACTAGATGGATAGAGGAGGGGGAGGAGGAGAGGAGGACATTAGAGGATAGGACAAGAGGAGGCTGAGGTAGGTTAGGAGAGAGAGAACCGACAAAGGAGAGTGAGGAGGGGAGGACAATAGAGGAGAGGCTAGGAGGAGGCTAAGGTAGAGGACGAGAGAGACGATCCATAGGGGGAGGTGATGAAGGTAGATGCTCCCAAGGTTGATCAATTGTCCATGGTACCATACATACCACCCCCATTGAAGGACATAGTCATACTATTGAGAGGGGCCCTAGTGAGGTTGTAGATTGCACAATAGAGACTTAGAGATTTGGAGGCTGGGAGGAGTAGACTAGTGGCTGAGGTGAGCAAGTTCCATGTAGAGGTGGATAGAGTGTGGGCAGAGGGACATAGGGACTACAGGGCCCTAGCTAATGACATAGCACTACATGTAGAGGAGGTATAGGTTGAGAGGGATAGACTATAGGCCAAGGTGGGCGGTTTATGAGTAGAGGTGACTCGGCTGGGGGCAGTGGGATAAAGAGAGCATGGAGAGCTAGTTGAGTTGAGGTGGGAGTGAGATAGACTATAGGCTAAGGTGACCATACTATAGGCAGGGGGATAGTAGGAGCTTAGAGTATTGGCAGACCAAGTATCTTCATAGGCCCTAGTGGAGGTGGAGAGAGATACAAAGGATTTGAGGAGACATGTGGTGGGGCTATTGAGGAAGAGAATCGAGCTGAGATAGGAGTGGGATGAGCTCCATGATAGAGTAGAGGTAGCATAGTAGATGACGGGGGTTGTATGGTTAGTTCTAGAGAGAGAGGAGGTTGTGATGGTGTAGATACAAACCTTGTGGGGCGAGAGAGATGCAGCAAAGGTATAGGTACAAACTCTATAGGGTGAGAGGGATACAATAGCAAGAAAAATGTAGACACTGCAGTGTGAGAGGGATGTAGGATAGGTATGAGTATAGACTCTATAGGGAGAGAGGGATGCAGCACAGGCATGGATACAAATATTGGAGAGAGATAGAGAGGGATGTAGCACAGGAATAGGCACAGGTTGTGTTGGGTGAGGGGAGCGGGATAGGGATAGAGGTGAAAACATTGAGGAGAGAGAACGATACTGCACTGGTGCAAGTATAGGTTGTGCAAGAGGAAAGGGAGAGTTATAGAGCATGTATCTTGGGTGCATGAAGAGATTTGTCAGTTGTAGTTGGCACAAGATGCATGGGCAGAGGAGAGAAGATCCATATCCAAATTTTGGTATAGGTATAGGGCAAAGCGAGATTCAACTAGGTATCAGGAAGTAGAGAGAGATGAGTACATGAGGGAGGCTAGCTACTATATGGTGGCCTACTACACAACAATGTCAGATCAGACACAATGATTGTGTCCCTATGTCTGAGCAGTACCACAGATGCTGACACCATCCTACTCAGCAGGGACACACATCTGAGGATACAATAGCTATCGAGAGACCCCTCCACATATAGGGCTAGTGCTATACTCACCATAGAGGTTAGATGTGGGAATCTCATAGTAGAGAGGATAAAGGATAGATGACAGGATACAGGCTATTTACAAGTGTAGGATGGGCGTACGATACCAAGCAACAAAGATCATGCTTGATTCAGAGCCTTGTACTTGTATTTTATTCCATGATTACCAATGTATGTGATGGATATGTATTTTCATGATAAGATAGACATTACTATGGATCATGTTATGGAAATTATATTTTGATAGTTATATGGTATGCGATGACACTTATTCAAATTATGTTGTGTTCATGTGATGGATGATTTATTAATGCTCATGTGTATGTAAGTGATTTTATTATGGATGATGATGATCATCTTGTGTATGTAAATGTTTATGAATAATTTTAGTATGGATTATGTTGATGATGATTTAAATGTATGTGTGTATGATTGATTTTATTATGGATGATGTTGACGATGGCTAATGTTTATGCCTATGTGGATATGGTGCAGGAGCACCTAGATTTTGTAAATGCCTTCAGAAGGCTAGATTGATAAATTTGTGTGTCTAAGTTCAAAAAGCATGTTTCAAGGTCATGAATGACTAATATTAATGTATTCACATCATGTAAATGGGTCTAAAGTGGTCAAAGTGGAAAAATGCAAAAGAAAATACAAGAAAGTTGTCAAAATGTAATTATGTACATAAAAGTGCATAAATCAACATATTAGGAGATAAGAGGAAGTTTCAAATAATGGAGGAGTTATAAATTTATTTATGGAAGGGGAAACATCTTCAAAAGTTATTGTGTGGTGAGAAAAATGGAATCTATTGTATTCTTGTAGGAAAAAACTTTGAAATAAAAGCTATGTTCTACAAAATTCTGAGTTTTCCCTTCTTTTACTAGTCCTTGTATAAACTGTACTGAGTCTAAAGATTTTTAATTTGTTTTTTTTAAATGTGGTAGTGATTCACTCATCATTTTGAAGTAATTTGAAGTAGATTCTTTCAATTTAGAGGATTTTGAAAGCAATCATTTAGTAAACTCTCAAAGCAGGGTTTGAGAGTCTTTTAAGGGAATAGGCCTCCATCCCATTGATGTAGGCATGATAGGTCAATGGAATGGAATGAAATTAATATCATTTTTGTGTGTTTAGTGTTTTTTTGTGGTGGCAGGATAGTAAAAGACAAGAACACAAGAATATGTTGGTTGTTTTAGGACAAAAAATGAGTTTTCCTCTTGAAGAATGAAGAATACAAGTAGGGTTTTGAAAAATACCATTCGCAAGGGATAAAAGATGATTTTAAAAGTGTGTGCATATGTATTAAGACCTGTTCCAACTATTGGCTGGAGTGCATAAATTTTGTAAGTTTATTTTTTAAGAAACCCTCCTTGATTTGGTGACTTTTCACCCTATAAGGAAGGGTTTTGAAAATTAGTGTTCTTTTGTTCCTTTCAATCCATAAAACTAAGGAAATCCTAAGTTTTATAACATTTTCTAAGACTATTTTTGGGTATTGAGTGATTTGGAGTAGTCTAAACGGGGGATCCTTTGGAAAAAAGGCCTATTCTAGTAGCCTTTGACAACGTTCAGGCTAGTTTTCTGATGATTGTTGCAGACCAAACTCTTGTGTCAATTAGACATGTGAAAGAATGTCCAAATAGGTCTCAAAATTCATGTTGAGTTTGTAACTAGTCTTGTGCTTGGAATGAAATCACCCAATTGAAGGGTGTGTTGACCTACTAAGGGTCTAATGGATTGATTGCCTAAAAAATAGTATATACAAGAATTGTGATATTTGTGAATGGAACTATGTTGGAATTACTTACACACTAACATTGAAGTTACATTAATTTTTGGTTAGTATTTGGAAGGTAGGATTGATGGTTTGAGGTGTTGGAGCAAGGAGTATTCAAAAAACAAGAAGATGTTTTTAACTATAGGAATCATTGCTAGAACAGTGGTATGAGAACTTGTTCATATTTGTTTCAGTGATTTGATGTGGATTGCAATGGATTGAAGGTATGGTGAAAGTTAGGGAAACAATTCTGTATATTTGATGTACTTAACCTTATGGAAGCCTTATGTGCAAAGTGGTCTTGTGATTGCCAAAAGTGAAAGGATATGATATTTGTCTAGGTGTCATGATTCAGAGATTGTTGAGGGGATTAATGTTTTGTTTCTATCAAGTTGATGTTGTTGATGGACTGGTAAGGAACTGATAACAATGACACATTGGTTAGTTGACTTGTTGCCTTGGTAATAAGATTATTCAAAGAATGAATAATGAAGGGAATGGATGGATTATGATCAGAATTATGTTAATGTAGTCATCTTGTGTTTATTAAATATATGGATTAATATTTTGTGAAATGAATTATTGTGGCCTTGTGAGTGACTGGGGAAGAGAATGAAGTTTGTTGTTAAATTGATAGGTGAATTTGAAAAAAAAAATGAAGCAATTTAAGTTTCTTATGTATTTTGATCTTCTCCTAATTCAATCGGGGTTTGATTTTTCCATAAGAAATGATGTTGTTGAAGGTTGTTGGTATGATGGATATGCATTTTAATGATATGATGGACATTATTATGGATCATGTGATGGACGCTATATTTTGATATTTATATGGTATGTGACAACCCTTATTGACACTATGTTGTGTTCATGTGTATGTAAATGATTTTATTATGGATGATCATCATGATGTGATGTATGTACATGTTTATGAATGATTTTAGTATAGATTATGTTGATGATGATTTAAATGTATGTCTGTATGAATGATTTTATTATGGATGATGTTGATGATGTTTTTTGTTAATGCTTGTGTGGATAGCATGGATAATATGTATGATTCCTAATGCTTATGATGCAGGATGTGATGGATGGTTTATGGAATTATATGTTATGGATATGGATTTAACAATTTGTGATGCACATGGCAATGTATGTAATGTGTTAATAAGATGGACTAATCATGGAAATAAATTGATAATATCATGAATCTTAAATTCTTAGAATAACCAATTATGATTAATCTAAACAATTTAAAATAAATATGAGATGAAAATGTACATGGTATGACCTACCTATTGATGGTAGCTAGTGGTAGGCTAATTTTGTTTGTGCATCATGCTTGCTTTAGCTTATAAAATAAAGGTATGTGGTATATTAGTGAGATGACTTAATGTGAAATTGAATGCAACATGGACATGAGTGTAAATAATTGCTCACATAGTGATGAGGGTCGATGGTAGGCATATCATACTTGCTTTAGTTTATGGACAAGTACTTTCCCTATAATCCTTACAAAATTAAGGGAGGATGGGTGTGAAATTGTACCAGTCAAGAATCGTAGGTATCCCAAGAAGAAGAGGGGATGGAAGGAAAATTTTTGCATAGCCAAAATCATAGGTCATAGGTTAGGTTAGTAAAGTGAAATCCCCACTAAGAGAAGGGCCATGGTGCAATGAGAGGCTATAGATCCTAAGCAAGATCATGTATCAAATCTGTGTGTTGGCAAGCTAGGAACTTCTTGACAAACTCGAAAGAATCATGCTCCAATGTAGGCCAATAGTAACCATCTCAAAGAATTCTTTTAGCTAGTGTCGTGCCATTTGAATGGGCCCCACAAACACTATTATGTACTTTTTTTAACATAGTGTGATCCTCGATCTCATTTAGACATCTGAGAAGGGTTCCATCATACCCACAACGATAAATTATATCACCTACGATAGTGTAATGGGATGTATGTTGGATGAAATATTTTTTCTTGGTTACGTGCAAGGAGGAGACGTAAGATGTTATCATGATGGTAAGTGTAGATGTTGTGATACCATGGTGGCGTAGGAACTATGATGTCATGGACCATTTCTCTCTTAGGGATAATGTAAGTTGGGATTAAGAGTTGTTTGACTAGGAACTCACACTCTATTTGATATTTTGGCATGTTGATTAGGGATTCAATGGTAGCCATTGCATTAGCTACTTTATTCTTCACTCTCAGGATTTGGTTGTATTGAATAATATTGAAGTACTTTTTGAATCCATCCACCATGCGCTTATAAGGAAACAACTTATCATCTTTTGTTAGACACTCATCATTAACCTATTTGATAATCAATTGGGAATTTCCAAAGACTCTCAAGTGAGTAATGTGCCATTGGATTGAAATTCTAAGTCCAGTAAGGAGAGCTTCATATTCATCTATGTTGTTTGTGCATGGAAAATCCAACTTGAATGAATTCAAGATATAATCACCTTGAGGGGTGACGAGCAAGATTCATGCCCCTGCTCCATTATGTGTGTATGAACCATCAAAGTAGAGTGTCCATGTGGTCAATTCTATTACTGTGAAGACCCCTTCATTAGGAAAAGTTTGTTATCAAAGGATAGGAATCTACTAGGGGAGCGTCTACCAACAAATCTTCTATCACTTTCCCTTTAATAGCCTTTCAATCCACATACTCTATATTGAACTCACTCAATAACATTACCCACTTAGCCATACGACCAATCAGAATTGTCCTGGATAATAGATATTTGAGAGGATCGACCTTGGAGATTAGCTTCACTAGGTGATTGAGCATATAATGTTGAACCTTTTATGAGCTAAAGACTATAGCTAATTAAGCTTTTCCATCAAGGAATAATTGAGCTCATAGCCTACTAGGGTCAGACTGATATAGTAAATTTCTCGTTATTTTGATGACTCATCATATTGCGCCAATAATGTCCCCAATGCGACTTAAGTGGTAGAAATAAACAATAGGACTGGTTTACCTAGAATTGGTGGCATAAGGATGGGCAGGAGAGCCAAATATTCTTTGATCTTGTCAAAACCATGTTGACACTATTGATCCCATTTGAAGGCATTATCCTTTCTCAAGAGATGAGTGAATTATTAGCATTTGTCGGCTAACTGAGCTATAAACTGTTGGATGGATTGTAGCTTACCTTTAAGGCTCCTTAACTAGTTGAGATTGTGAGGTGGAAGCATATCCATGATTTCTTTGACTTTTGTTGGATCAAACTCTATGCCTCTTCTAGAGATGATGAAACCCAATAGTTTTCCTGATGTGACCCCGAAGACACATTTCAGATTTAGACGTAGCTTATAGTGCTCTAGATGCTCAAAAATATTTTTGAGGATTATTGACTACTCTTCTCTTGTTCTTGATTTCCCTAATAGATCATCAACATAGTCCTCCATTATGATGTGGATGAGTTTGTGGAAGATGACTGTAATGGAACGTTGGTAGGTTTCCCTAGCATTCTTGAGGCGAAAAGGCATGACGTTATAATAGAATGTGCCCCAAGGTGTGGTGAAGACTGTTTTATGTTGATCCTCGAGTGCAATCTTGATCTGATTATATCCATAGAATTCATCCATGAGGGAGAGAATATCATGCCTTGCAGTTAAATCAACCAACATGGTGATGTTTGTTAAATGAAAATCATCATTAAGATAGGCTTTGTTGAGGTCCCAAAAATCTGTGCAAACCCTGATATTATCATTTGGTTTTGCAACTAGCACTATGTTGGAAATCCAATTAGAGGAGTCGATGGGTCTTATGAATCTAGCTTCTAATAGATTTTGTAGCTCTTTCTTGACCAATAGAGCTACTTATGGATGTATATTGTCAAGTTTTTACATGACGGGTTTAGCATCTGGATGTATGTCCAAGTGATGTACTACTAGAGTAGGATCAAGACCTGGAATATTTGAATATTTCCATGCAAAATTAAGGATTATCTCTTTGAGAAGTCAGTTGATCGTAGAGTACTCTTCTTCTGAGACTGATTTGGCGACATATGTGATTTTGGGATCTTCTTTAGTTCCAAAAGTTACTTCTTGTGTTTCCTCCATCAAAATGGATGATCATTAAGACACTTGAGTTCCCACAAGGGGAAGATGAACGTCCCCATATTCTAGCACCTCATCGAGGTTTTTGCTATCAGATACACCCTTGGTTTTAAAATTTTTCAAGTCAAGAAGTGCCTCAAAGAGGTTTTTGCTAGGTGACCCTTTTTTATTTTACTTCCTTTTACTTTTTTACTTAGGGCATTCATATTCCCCCAATCCCATATGTTGTACATACATATCCACTAAAGGAAAGGTATTGATAGGTGCACTTCCATGTAAGTTCCAGTCTATGAGTTCAAGATGATGAAGGGATAGGGTGATGGTGTAGATAGATAGGCATTCAAACATGGAGGAAAGGTCTATGTGATCCACATCATCATATGTGTGTTTGATGGATTCTTCTTCTGGTATGTCTTCAAGGAGATCGTTTCCCACACCAACATTGTTAGAGGCACTATTTGATGGCATAGGACCCTTTTGTTTGGTGTCATAGCCCAAACCCAAATTTATTGGATGCATAGAAATGTCTATCAGTTGTCATCTTCCTTGCTCTTCTAAACTAAGGCCTCCCCCCTAATAATTGTTTCTCCACAAAATTAGAGGGTCAAGGATAGTTCTCTTGGAAATATTTTTTCAAGAGAGGAGAGGGTTCAGGCTCCCCATGGTATACCCATTGGCTGATGTCATATTCTAGCATGTCTTGCCTTGACCCAAGGGAACGAAAGGTGTTGGATCCCACATTTCTCAAGCTCAATGTGATCATCTTCTCTTCTTTCTTTGGTACATTCTGAGAAGGTTGGCCATATTTGTGTGGTGAGGATGGCATAGTTTCCATGCTCAAAGTTGTGTGCATTTCATATTCACCACACCCCTTGTCAATGATATGGACTTTGGTAAAGGTTGAATCAGATGCAGATGATGGAGTGGATGAAGTTGTGGCTAGTGCATTGGTAGATGAACGGGATGATGATGTCTAATGTGGTCCCATTTCCACTCCAAGGTAGTAATGAGAATGGGGAAAAGAAGCCTGTAATGCATGGAAATATTCGAATGGTTGAGGGTCCACATGTATGGTAACTTCCATCCCATTAAATGGGAATTTCAGACATTGGTGGTATGTGGATGGAATGACTTGCCTACCATGGATCCATGGACAACCAAGGAGGAGATTGTAGGGGAGTTCTAGATCAAGTACATGATAGGTAGTGTACTACACAATAGGCCCAGCCTAAATTGGAAGACAAATTGTCCCTTCAGAATCACGCTCTGCATTATCACATGCTTTGATAGTTATAACTTGATTATTTAAGTCAGTGTGGGTGTATCCCACTTAATTTACAAACTTTAATATGCAAAGATTTAGGGTAGAGCCATTATCTACCAAGACCCTTTTCACTTTATGGCGAGCTACTATGAATTTGATGTGGAGGGGACGATTATAGTTTGAGTCAATGCAGGACATGTTGTTTTGGCTAAAACCTAGTTGATAGGTTGTCAAGAGATGTCTTACCAATGCTTGAAATTGCATAGGTTCTATGTCATTGGGAACTTGGGTGTCCTATAAGGCTTTAGTTAGGATTTCTTCATAAATGGGAGAAGACTTGAGAAAATCCAAAATGGATATTTATGTCGGAGTCTTTCCTAGATGATCAAGAATGTTATATTGAGAAATTACACATGGCCGCTAGGTGGATGTGGAGGCTCCAGGGACTGTGATATGGGTATGATTGGTTGTAATAGCACATTGTGGGTCCTCACCTTTTACATGTATCATAGATACATGTGGTTCTACTTGTTCAATGTGTATGATGAGACCCTCATAGTTAAATGGCACAATTTTTTAACTGATGTTGTTGGTGTTATTACCTTGATTATTACTGTTGCTAGGCCCTGGGTTTGAGTTTTATGTGCTAGGACCTTGGTTATGCTTAGGGAAATCATTCTGATATATGGGTATGTGCAGGATCATCATGGAAAAAACAGGCCCTTAAGTGGCAAAAAATTTAGAAAAATCATTGTTAGGCAACTTGACGTAAAAATTTGAATAAGTTATCTATATTATTTAAAAAATATGTAAGAATAGAATCTATAGAAAATCGAATTTAGTTTCTAAACTACTAGTTTATTTAAAAATAAATAAAATTTATTTGGTGAAAATTTGAAATTTCAATGCAGTAGTACTTAAATTTCAGGGAAAATAAGAAGTAGGTGTCTGTCTGACCACCCTAACCATAATAAAATGATAGTATTTTTTTATAATATTTTATATATAAGTAGAGGAGTCATGTTCGGATGTGATGCATATTTTTTTGTAATTTTTTTCCTAGTAAATAATTAATTATTATTTTTTTATTACAACTTTTTAAAAATATAAAAAATTGTATGTATGACCACCTTAACTTGGTCAAAACTTCATTAAATTTAATTTTTCTTTTTTTAATCCTATAGTATGTGAAGCATAGAATGTGACGCATGTTTTGGATTCAAAAAATGTGATACCGTTTGAAAGTTATAGATGTTTTTCAATCAGCCTATTGATTAGGACTTTAGTTGTAATTCTAATAGAAAATGAATAATAATTATTTATTAAATTCAAATTAAAGAATAATTTGTATTAGTGGAAATTTTAGAATCTCCTCTAAAAACCCTTTTCGTTTCATAAATTTTGGGTGAAAAAAAAGTCGTCAGCCACACACCCTACAAATACCCATAATATTGCCACTTTTTGGCCCATCATGATCCTGCACACACCCATATCTACAATTGAGCATTGGATGAGGGTGTTGTGCTGGCATCCACATGTATATCTCCCTGATCTATGAGATCTTGGATGTATGCTTTCAAACCTTGACATTTATTCAATGTATGCCCTTTAATCTTATGGAACTCACAATAGTCATTTTGTTTGTACTAGGTTGGTTTGGGCTTGGATTTGTCAAGAGGCTTGGTCATAGGATATGTGATCAGGTAATTAGCTTGAAGGATCCTATTAAACACAACACTTAGGATCTCTCCTAGCTGAGTAAATTGACATTTATTACCCCCTTGATTGTTCTAATTGGATTGTTAGGGAGGATGAGGGGTCGCTTGTGGCATTACTATAGCTTTAGGAATTGACTGCTGAGGAGGGGGATATTATGGCTTCTAGGAAGCATTAGCTACTTGGACCTATTTGGTGTTAGTGACACCATCATTGAAAAAAAAATTGTTCTCCACTAGCGAGGTTTATCCCTTAATGAATTTTCTTTATTAGAGTTAAAAATTTTGACTAACCCTTTGGAAATAAGTTCCCTCTCAAGGTTAGGGACTTTCTCCACTATTTCTATGAAGGTTGTGACACAGTGAAGTTTGAAATTGTGAGCCATATCCGGATGATATTTTTTGATAAATAGGGTGACCATGTCTTTTTCCCTTAGTGAGGATTTCATCTGACTGGCTAAAGCTTGCCATCTTTGAAGATAGCTTGCAAAAGTTTCTCCATCACACTACTTTTCTTTCAAGAGATCCAATGTATCGATATCTTTCTCCAAGTTAAAGTAGAAATCGGAGACAAACTATTCTTAAAGTTGTGCAAAAGACTTGGAAGATCCCTTCTCGAGACCCATAAACTAGTCAAGAGCTATCCCTTGTAAACTCTTGTGAAATAATCGCATGAGGTAATTTTCATTATGAATGACTTCTTGAGAATCAGCTTAAAACTCCTGAAGATGAGCCTTGGGGTCTTTTGTTCCTTTATACTTATTGAATTTCAACATTTCAAAATGCTTTGGGAAAGGAATCAATGAAATTGAAGGATCAAACAGATAGGGACAAATGTGCTCAAATTTAAATGATTTTTTTCTAGTCCCTACTTGCAAGTCTTTTAACACAGCTTTGACTTCTTCCAAATCTTTATTTATAGGCATTGGGGGATTTGGATTAGATGGATTGGGTTGATTGTAGTGAGGATATTGTTTGTATGATGAGGACGGGGCAGAACCAGGTTGATCATAAGTTTGTTGAGGTGTATATAGAGGTTTTTTCTAGTATTGATTGGTGTATGTAGATTGTGGTTGTGAATTTACGTAAGGTGGATAGGAGTATGATAGATTTTGATAGTAAGAGGTGGAGGTTGTTTGTTGATAGGGTGGCTATTGTTGATAATATGAAGTGGATGGAGCACCTTGTTGATATTGTGTAGGAACTTTGTAGTATGACAATGTGGAAGCTCATTTTTGGTATAACAACGGTCATTGATAGTAGGAAGTAGATGGAGCACCTTATTGATAGGGTGGTTACTGCTGAGTTTAGAATGGATTAAATTCGTAATTGTATGCAATGTTGGGATGTTGTGTGGTATATGGAGGTGGTTGTGGATTAGACGTATGATGGTAAGGTTTTGAGAGTGACTATGGAGGAATAGTGTAAAGTGGCAGTTGAGATGGCGGTGGATTTTGAGGTACCAGATTGAGATTCAGATTGGGGTTGGATGGAGTAGCATAGGAAGTATATGTACTTGATGGATGATAAAGATATTAGGTGATGGGATTACATTACATTTTTGTGGGAACATGCATGTGTTGGGGTGGTTGTTGTTGTTGCGATGGTTGTTGATAAGGTGGGTGAGATAGGACGTGTTGCTATTGTGGAATTGTCGTGGAGGCACCATGGGGTGGTTGTTGAGGTTGTGATGTAGCCTGCGTTACCTGATGAGGAGGTTGTGTAGGAACAATAGTATGTTGCTGCAAGATTGAAATGTTTTGTTGCGGTATTGGGATGTTTTGTTGTAGAGGTTGCTAATGAGGTGGTTGAGACGAGATAGAAGTGGTAGCAATATGCTATGGTGGCGCTTGCAAGGAGATAGTTATGTGTTGCAGCGATGCTTGCGACCAATGGATTGTTGAGGATTAACGAGAGGCTACTAGAATGTAGGAATGGTACCTTGAGGTGGTGGTAGTAAATTTCTCGTGGGTGCAGGTCCTGGAGGTGGCATCAATGCAAGAACAAGATTTCCCCTAGTGTTGATGTGTGGTTGACCAAACTGATGAGGAAGGAATGGTGGAGCAGATGGAATACTATGTGGCATACCATAAGCAAAGGGGTCATTTGGACTAGGCTATGCCCCAAAGGCTGAGGCTGGAATTCTAGGGTAGCTTGTGACTTGATACATCATGGAATTTTTGAACCCAGGTTGATACCAATTCTCTATGGGTAGACCCTCGAGGATATACAAATTTTCCATAACATTTTGTGAAGTTTGCAAGTCTTGTGGTGTTGGAAGAGTCTAGTAACTGGTATATTGTGACATGTCAAAGTCGGGTAGTGGTTTTATTCCTTTCATGATTAAGGTGGAGAGAATATTATCCCCATGCTCATTGAGGAGGTGATCAATCATCTAAAAATTTGTGGGGTTACTAAGGTGTTCATCAACTAGGACTTCAGGCTAGACTACCATGTTCTCCTCATTAGATGGTGAAGTGTTTTGAACATCGGTGTTGGATTGTGATGAGGCACCATTGTTGGGATCCTAAGGGATATTTTTTTGGGAACCTTAGGCTTGTTGTTCTACCATTTTCTTCGTTTCTTCTGACCAGGTTTGAATGGGCATAAAAGTGTCAAACTACTAGGTGAACTAAGACTAGGTTAGACTCTAAGTTGCAATGCAAAGATAACCTAACTAATGATTGAAGGATTGATTATATTAGGTGAGGGGTTGACAGATTGGATGATTGGATAGGGATGTGATTGGATTAGATTGGATAAGATTGATTTATGAAATGATTGATAAGATTAGATGATGGAGCAGAAAGGATGATGAAAGGGATTCTAAACTAAGTTCAGAAATCACCCTAAGTGACTTAAGGTGATAATTGATCAGATTAAAGGTCAAATAGATGATTATGACATCAAATCCACCTCAAGATGGGAGTGGATTGATTGGGCCAAATATGATGACTGACTCAAGATGGATTACGATCCTAAGTAGATGTGTAGGATGTTGATTGAATTTAGACACCTAGGCCAATTTGGATAATGACCTCTAAAACAATGTTTAGGGGATTCAATTAAGAAATGATGATAAATATGCAACCTAGAGATGTTTTAAGATGTGCCTATATGATTTGGATAATGAATAAATCATCTTTGGAAAATGCAGATAGACTAAAGTGAAGATTACGGGTGAACGAAAGATGATTAAAATTCTTTGATCACAACAAAAAACTTGGAAAACAACAAGCTTTTTGGGGCCCAACAAATTAACTCTTTGGATTTTTCCTGAAACACAAATAGATTCACCCAAATAATGATCAGACTCACCTAAGTAGGGTGTAGGGTCTCCCAAACAAGGTCACCTAAACAGGGTGCATGGTCACCCAAACAGGGTGTAGGTTCACCCAAACAAAGTGCAAGGTCACTCAAACAGGGTGCAAGGTCACCTAAACAGGGTGCAGGTTCACCCAAACAGAGCGCAGGGTCACCTAAACAAAGTGCAAGGTCACCCAAACAGGGTGCAGGGTTGGCCAAACAAGGTGTAGGGTTGCCCAAATAGGGATTAGGTTCACCCAAAACTATGACAGACTCACCTAAATAGCTTTCAAATTTGGCTAAATAGCTAGCAGGTTCACTTATATCCTAAACTGTATGCTTTTGTGAAAAAAAAGGACCGCCCAAACTTGCCTAAATCTAAAAATGGTCAAACGGCATCAACAAACAGGGAAACAAACAACCTCAATGGGGGAAATAGACTCTTCAAACAATGAAACAGACTCTCCTAATGGGGAAATAGATTCTCCGAATGGAGAAACAAAGTCTCCTAATAGGGCAATGGACTCTTTGAATGGAGAAATAGATTCTCCAAACAACGAAATAGACTCTCTGAATGGGGAAAAAAACTCTCCTAATGGGGAAATGGACTAGCCAAATAGGGAAAAAAACTCATCTAACATGAAAATAGATAAACAAAGACTCAAACAGAAGGTGTGTTTGGCTATTCAAAGAACAAATTCACCTAAATATGCTACAATTTTTCCTATTTCCAAGCAATGGGTGAATATGATGACTCAGGGGACTAAGAGGGGACTGAAAGAGTAAGAAAGTTCACCCAAAGTTGAAGCAAGGACACAAATTTTGATGAAACAGGTGAATGTGATGGGTTGTTTGACTAAAAAAATGACTCAAACAACTAGCACAATCGCCCCTTTAGGGATCAAGTTCACCCAAAATAGTGGAAAACTCACCCAAACAAGGTGTAGGTTTGCATATTCTATGGAGAATGGGAAAATTTGATAGGAAACAACTGAGAAATGACTCAAACAAAAGATAGGATAACCTCTATGGACAACAAGTTCACCACAAATAGAAGCAAATTCACCCCTAACAAAGGAAAATTCACCCAAACGACAGACTTGGACTGGACTAGATGAAAAACAACCAACTTTGGCAAAGGAAAAAATCACAACAAACAATAGACAAAAGGTAAGGCTGACTCAACCAAAAAGAAATGCATTGGTTTTTCACAACGAAGACACTTTAAGTAGCACAATCCTAAAAATTAGTGAGAAAGGTATGGCAAACATGGTACTCTATCTAGGAAAAATAAAGTGATCTAGGGAGTCCTTGATATATGCACAGTATGTAAGACACAACCGTGAACACTAGCCCATCACAAGCTTGAGTCAAAAGCCCCAACGAGGTACTAGAAACTTGGACCAACTCTTCACGTCTTAGCTAGGTATCACCCTAGCTTCGACACTCCACTAGACATGATGTGACTAGATTAGGGTACAAATTTGGCTCCCCTCTTTATCTACCCTATCGGTACATGTGGTTGGGATCATCTCTTGGGGTACTAGACATTTTTAGCTCATCCCCAGACTTGAACAAAGTGCAAGGAGAGAGCTTAGACGTACTATCACCTCCTCGCTAATACAAATGGACTAAAGTGGACTACAATTTCTCATTACCCAGGATCGTGAAATCGCACAAGGGGATTGGATACGTCAACAACCCACTTAACAAACATGACTAACAAGTAAATTTGACCCTCTAATTAGTTCTACGTGTGCCTAGATTAGTATAGAAAATAACAAACTAACTAAACTAAATGTCTTAGACCGCTCGTTCTGCAAGAAAATGTTAGTAGCTGGAACCTCCAACCTTCGACGAATGAGAAACAACTGCACAAACATTAGCAAAAGTAGACACACTCACAAACAAAGAAGTTACGGGGTTAGCACTTGGAAACAACAATAAATGAATACCGAAACTAGAAATTTAAGTCTCTCTTTTACCTTAGGTTTGCCTCTTTTTGAAGTAGAATCACCTATTCTGGAGAGTAGATTCACCCCTGTTGGTAGAAAACCCACCTATTTTTGAGGTAGATTCACCTGTTTTCAAAGAGCAGGCTCGCCCAAATCAACAACATGATTGCTTGTTTGAGCAAAAAGGAGAAGATTTTCTCCTGTTTGATAGATGGGTGAATCTACAAGATGTAGATTCACCTCTGTTTAAGGTAGGCTTTCCTGTTTTGATACAGAATCACCCTTATTGCTGTAGATTCACCTATTTCAGTATCAGAATCACCTCTGTGTGTAACCTGAACCTGTAAAATTTGAAACAACAGAGCACATAAAAGAACAGACTCATTTGTGGGTCCCACTAGGCATGCCAAAAATATGTGCAACATGTTTTCTAACCCTAAATGATGTGAAACAAATGAATTACAAAAGGAAGAATAACACAATACAACACTTCAAGATTAGCCTAGTTAGAATTGAACAAAATAAAGATGAAACAAATATTTTACCTTGCCCAAGTTGATTAGTTGGTTGGCCCTTTGGGTTTGATTGCTTGTGTGATCCTTTGATGGAAAATCACCTAAAACTATATGAAAAATGATGTATGTGCAATGAAAGATGCAATGATGGAATCGGGTATTGGATAAGTGTATGAAAATGGATGCAAGGTGAGCTTGAAGATTGCAACAATGGTGGATGCAAGAGCTTGAATGCTATAGAATTGAATTCTTGAATGAATGCTTGAGTGAATGAATGAAAATGAGGCCAAAATCCTCTATTTTAGGGGAAAAAGCCTCTAGAGAAATGGAGGACTAGGATTTAGCCACAATGGACAAGATTAAGGGCTATGGTGAGTTGAGGAATCATAAGCCCTCACATCTTTGTATGTGGCAATTAGGTGTAAAGAGGGCATGTCATGTGGAGGTACTTGAAAGTACCTTGGGATTGGGAGAAGATTTCCTCAAAAAGGAAGTTTTTGTTCCCATTTCGAAGGGATGTGACACATGAGGAATTTTGGAATTCTTCAATAATCCTCATGGGAAAGAGAGAAACCTTGGAGCAATAAATGCTAATTTTTAATTGACATGATGAGAAGGTATTTTGAAGTATCTTGGGGATAAGACAAGGTCTCCTCATAAATGAGGCACTTGTCCCCTTGTGGTAGATGTGACACATGAGGAATTTTAGAATTCCTCAACAATCCTCATGAGAAATAGAGAAACCTTGGAACAATAAATGTGAATTTTTAATTCACATGATGAGAAGGCACTTGTAAGTATCTTGGGGATAAGACAAGGTCTCCTGATAAAGGAGGTCCTCATCCCTGCGTGGGAGACGTGACACATGAGGAATTTTAGAATTCCTCAACAACCTACATGGGGAAGAGAGGAGCCTTGGAGCAATAAATGTGAATTTTTAATTCACATGGGGAAGAGGTTGTCTTGGCTAAATGAAGAAATCATTTATGATGGTTGACTTGGAGGCATGGCATAAATGGTATGAGGATTAGATTAAGGTTTTGCAAACAAGTGATTAGGGAAGCTAATGAAGGATTAGAAGCAAGTTGCAAGTTATAGAGGATGTGACATTAATCTTGATTAAATGTGTCCACATCTTAATCATGGATTAATTAAACTAATCCATATTAAAGGTGGATTATAGAGGATGTGACAAGGAGAAAGAAAAGAGGGAATTTAAAATTGATTTAAATTCAAAAGGCCAAATGACTAAATTAAATAAATTGATGTTATTTATTTAATTTAGAGAGGGAGTAAAAGATAAAGTATTTAATTATTAAATTAAATACCTTAAGAACCTTAGGAAAATGAGAAATATTAATTAAATAAATCATTTAATTAATATTGAGGGGGAATATGAAATAAATGAATAAATGGGACGAATTTGACCATATGGGAGAAGTCAAATTTGGATGTCTACAGACCCAATCTTTCATTCCAAATTCTACTCTCATCATTTGCATGCACAGAAGTAAAGTGAAATTTGATTTAGCAACAAAGTGAAAAAAAAATGTACAAATAAGACTGATGATTTCCCTTACCAACAACAATTTTAGAGTTTTATTACATGTCAAATATGCTCACTTCATATGGGGTGAATTCAACCCTCCTTCCAGTGCCAGTATGTCTCATTTGATAAACAAAGAGAAGATTGAAAAAAAGCTTTGAAATGTGTAGGACATTCTCAAAACTTCCAATGCTAAGCTCTACTCTCCCTTTTCTAGTTTCCCCTATTGGAGAGTCATCTCCCATGAGAATAGGAGGGCCATCATATGGTTTTAAAGATCATAGAACATCTTTTGTGGCTGCCATGTGGTGTGAAGCTTTGGAGTCTATGATCCATGAATCTGGAAAAGAATGAATAAGAATTAATGCACGCAAATTACCTCTTGTTTCTAGTGCCTTTTCTTCCTTTTTCTTCTTGGTTATTTTTGGAATAAAGTTACCAAGGTTATTTTTTTTAAGTTTTTGCACCATGAGGTCAAGGTTACAATAGTTGCACTTTGATTTCCCTTTTTTTTCCTTCTTTTCCTTCAAACTGGAAGATTCATTTAGAGGTTTGAGATTTTCTCCCTTTCTTGGATTTGGATCCTTCTTCCCTTTCCCTTTGGATTGTTGATTTGGTTTCAAACTATTCTTCCCACTCGTATGTACAACAAGGACCTGAGCTTAGTAATTTTTTAATGTACCCATTTTTATGAGCTTATCTTACTCATGTATTAGCAACTCAATAAAAGCATTGATTGTGGGAATATTCCATGTTTCTCCTATTGTAAGTTCGATAGTGCGAAAAGTGGTGAAAAATACAATATACTCTAGACCCAATTTTGACAAAATAGCAAGCATTAATTTGTTTTCTTGTTGGTATTTTTTGATTATGCATCATTATTAATAGAGTAATAAGGCCTTGAACTTTATGAAATTTTTTTGAAGTTGGCATATAGCTTAGGGAAATTATTGTTATGGCTTCAACTATTTTCATTGATGGAAACTAACATCACTATTGTGGTCCACAGATTCGAACCTGGTCATACCGATAGTTAAAGTTAAGTATAGTGTATTACTGATAGAGATCATGAAGACCAAGGTATCTGGTTAGTATGTCAATCCATACACTTCACTGAATCATAATTTTTTGTTGTGGATCCCTAGGATAGTTTTCTGTGCATCTATGTTATCTTGTTGTTAAGTCTTGTTAACCGATGTACGAGTAAAGTTATCCGACAGGATGTTTTTCTATGTATTTGTTCACTATGGCCAACCCAGTCAATGTGGTGTGTTACAGATGTATAATGGATGATTGTTTAAATGTTTTTATGTTCGGGAATTTAATTTTGGCCAACTTTTATGGGTACATGTTATTTAAATTGTTCATGATTTGAGTTGACATGTGGAGAATATTATATTTTGTGTGAAGCTGACATATAAATTTTGAATTCTTGCCAAGGGATATATATGCGAGTTTGGGTAATTCATTTTGGTGTGTGTGTGTGATATGTGCAAGTGTGTATAGAGTAGAGAAGATGTGTAGATGTGTGTGAGAATATCAGAAGATCAATTGAGCACATTTTGCTGCTATAGAAGAGTATTTGGTGGCAAACTAGAGTGAAGTGAAAATTCTGACAAAAGATTCAAAATTTCATTCATAAGCTTCACTAGAACTAAAAATAGGCATTTTAGATGTTATCTTCTCAGTTCAAACATTTTGTTGTAATCAGAAACTTTTTGTAAGGTAGCGAGTCTTCCTTATTCTAAGCAGTGAGCTCTAGGCAGTGTGTCATAATGCATGTGCATTCCCTTTTGTTCATTATTTTAACAAACTATAAATTGTGCACCAAATTAATCTACATTGTGGTCTTTCCCCTAACAAGGTTTCCACATAAAAATATTGGTGTTATGGTGCTTTGATTATGTTGTTCATGTGCTTGCATCTTTATTTTAGTTTAAATGTTGTGAATGGTTTATGATTTGAATTGAAGTTTAAATTTTGTTGAACACTAATTCACCCCCCCTCTCACTGTTCCTTGAGTCCAATAATTGGTATCAGAGCATGTTCCTCTTTGGAAGATTAACAACTTGAGGTCGATATTGAAGTACAATGGACTCTAGTGGTCCTCAATAGTAGCTTATGGTAGCAATTGATGACCTTGATTAGTCTAATGCAAAAGTCCTAGAGTTACAAGAAAATCTTGTGGATGCTAAAAAATTCATTCAATCATTGAAGGACAAAATCAACGAGTCAAGAGAAAAGAGGAAGGAATTGTGTGATCAGTTGAAATAGAAAGAAAATAAAAG
>VDFB02121660.1:0-26476 GCA_007258455.2 Sequoia sempervirens | reverse complement strand
AACTCATGTGAGATGACCCTCTTTGTCAACAAGGTTCTTCTAATCATGTTGATATGAACCTATGGGTCACACACTCTCTCTTTTCCAGATTTGAGGGGATAGTTAACCCTCATGAACCTCTACAATTCTTCTAGCATATTAGACCCAATGGCCAACTCATCAAATAAAGTCAAATCAGGAAAAAATGTACCTTTCCTTTGATTTCTCATCAAATCATGCTCCATCAAAAGCATCTACCACATAAATTCTAGAAAACACACTCTTGTAGGTACAAACTTAGGAAAAATATGTGGTGCTTGGTCACATCCATATACTTTGATCTAGCCTATACTGTACAGGCCTCATCACACTCATCAATGATTTGGGCAACCTTGGCATTGGGTAACCAAGGAAAGCTACTAGTCTAACAAAAAAATCATCTCAAAATACAACAAAATCACTTTTTGTACATCTGCTATCCCAGGTGTAACACCAATTTTGCATAGGGAGTCTTACTCCACTATCTTGTGTACACAATTTCAATATTTTAGTACACTTCACTTCATTCCGATATAGGATTAAGTGAGATAATAAAGAATATTTCCTAAAAGTAATAGGGGCCTTATCTTCCCTAACTTACAACAAACCATCATGTATGTGTTCCTCAATTATAGATGCAAAATAAAACTCTACATTAGACTAAAAAAATTTAATTATCATGACCATTCTCATCAAGCCTATCAGAATATGCTCCTCTAATCTATCCCCAAGACTTGACACAATGCATGATAGGTATTCTTGAAATAAACTTGAAATTTTGAGGCTTGGAAAGGTTCCATTATGGAGGAAGGGATGGGGATTTTTTTGTTATCATCACCCCTCTTCATGTGTAGGGGAAGCTCATCACTTCAATATGTTCTTCTCAACCTCTTATACTCCTACTCTAGTTTCACTAAATTCACCTTTGTTACAACTTGTTTATTCACGTTGAAACACTTTATAATGGCATCTCTTGTGACACCAGCTAAGCACCCACCATTTGGAAGCCTAATAGTTTTTGTTGGGGCATGGTAGCTATGGGAAAGGTCTTTAATTAGCTCAATATCAATGAAAACAAGAGACAATCAATTTAGCCAAATCTAGGGTCCATGGGTTCGATGTAGGAACCTTGTCATTCCTCTTTTGATAGAATTACCAATAAAGGTTCCAACTTGAATGAGGTATAATGGGGTCCCTATAGCCTTGAGCTAATCTTTGAAAAAAAATTTAGGTCCTTTGTCTACTAAACATGGCAACAAGGAAAGAAAAAGGGCTATAATGATGGTTTACTAGTTTTAGTTTCATCCCTTTTAACTCCTACTTCAATCTTCTTTGGTGCCCTTTTATGAAATTCACAAAAAGACAGTGATCAAAGCTTACCTAAGAATAAAACTGGCTTCAAAAAATTCCTTCACTCCCACAATTTGAGCTCATCTGCAACTTGGTTTCAACTATTATGAGTGAGAAATCTCAACTTATTTCATGTATTTTAACACCAAGATGCATTTACTCTTGACTCATAAATTCACACAATTAAATTCTTTGTATTGAGCTCAATTTTATATTTTGATGTTGACAAATGTGATTGGTGTGTTTTAAATGACCCAATGGCTTGGTTACCACAATACCTCATGTCACCTTTTGCTCCCCTGTGGTACCACGATTTCTCCCTAGTACCTATTTTTAATGCACCGCTCTACCGCAGGCTATCTCCTAACCCCCTGAGGTCTAGCGGTATAGTGTGTAGGCTGTAGTATATAGTAGCAGCTACTCTCACCATCATATTGCGAGCTGCTTGGGGATGATCTATGTTAGGGAGGTATGATATGGGTGTTATGAGGGGTGGCTAATGTGATAGAGGTAACATGGTAAATGATAAAAATGACATTGAAAGGTGATAATGTGATTTATTATGAAAATAGGAGTGGGAATTTTGAATTTCAAATGATAAAATACTTAGAATTTTATTATGAAAATTTACCTAGGTTCCAATAAATATTTAGGCTTGTAACTTTATAATATGAAATTCTATGCTAAAATAAACCATCTCACTAAAAAATAGCCTCCTTCATTGGTCAAAGTGAGATAAACACAATTTTATTAAACATTGTTTACCCTAATGGAGGGTTTGAGTCAGTCTACCAATAAATTACCATAACTTTCACAAAATTTCATCAATTTACATGAAATAAAATTTACCAAGAAGGTGATTGAAATAACATCCACATGAAACCATTTAGAAATGAGCTTCTACCCATACAAGGCCATATAATACATGAGAACAACAAATTTCTGTAGAAAAGTGCAAGAAAACGGTGTTTTTCACTATTCAAGTTCAAAATTACAACCATCCACACCTCTTCAAATCTTCACAAGGAATTTTAAATTCTTTATAAATGTGACCAAACAAACTCCAAATTATTTCCAATTAACTCGATCAAGATGACTCTTCACCTTCCCAACTTTGCACTTTTGTAATTTTACAATTTTGCATTGTGACAACTTTTGACATCTTTTCAAAATCGATATAAAACTTGACCATTGACTCCCTAGTGACCTTAAAATATGAATAATTATCTATATGAACTCATTACAATGTAGAAACAACAAAAATGAATCAAAATCCAAGTTTTTCCTCATGGAGGCATGAAGGTGTCATGGTGCTCTTGCACCAAGAGGGAAGATTTGGTTAGAAATTTTTGGTTGGTCAAAAAAATTGTTGAGGTACAGTTGGATCATCTCTTTGGGATACCCTTTGATGTAGAGGATTGTGAACAACAATGCTCATCTTTGGGCTGGCCATCTTCATTTATGTTATTGAATCTACTGGACAGTATGTGTGTCAGAATGGTATCTGTAGTACAAGCTTGGAAGACAATTCTTCCAACTATGAGAGAAAGGTACAAGAAAATATTTCATGTGAAAAGTGTTTTTTTATTTTATTTCCTAAATGTTCTTATTTGTCCCTTTTCCTTTGATGGAAAAAAGGGGGAGAAGATGAAGAGAAAAAAAAAACCAAAAAAGAGGAAATGATTTTCTTAACAAAGGGGGAGTGCTTGGAGTTAATGGAGTTTTGTTTTTGCAGTTTTTGTGCTTTTTAGTTTTTTCTATTTTTCCATCAATGCCAAAGGGAGAGATTGTTGAGAAGTTGTTGAGATGATTTAGCATTGTTGTCATTGATGTCAAAACCTGGGATCCAGAAGGTTGTGCTTCAGATGATATTGATCTATCCTATTGAGTTTTATGATATTGTGTAGTGTGGATGTTATCCTTGATCTAGATATGGCAGTACTTATTTTTGGGACATCCATGGAAGATAGTTGATGAAGAATAACAAAGACTATTATTTTGATATCAAATTCTATGCTCAAAGCTTATTCTTGGTATCCTTTGTTGGAAAACGTGCCTCAATCTTATTGGCATGTAAACTCATGTAAGAGAAAATTCAGTGTGACATTCTTACTATCTAGCAAACTAGCAGTCGTGTAACCTTGTGGAATGGTCATGTCCCTTAGACACTGCTATTGTCTTTCCAACTAGTTTTATCACTGTGACATTTCTATCTCTATGACATTTCTATCTATCTCTGCTCGGGAAGATCTTTGGTTGATGGTTTGGTTATACACTCAAAGTCATTGGGCAGACTCTTGGCCAAAAGGTTTACTTCGGTATGATGTCTCACCAATAGCAGTAGTCTTACCAATAGAGCTACATGTGTTTATCATCAATATGATGTCTCAGCAATATGGCATGTCTTGCTAACAATATTACACTTGGAGTCATCAGGGAGAGGCATAGAGGCTTGGTAAGAACTCTTAGCAATGGATCTAAGTCTCACTGATGGGTATGGACATCAGTATGACCTCTTGGAAATAGTGTTTCTCTCGCTAATGGATATATTACTTTAGTGTGACAACTTGGTGAAAGTGGTAGTCTCTTTGACTATTCTGTGTTTAGTATGATGTCTTATCAATAGCGGTAGTCTTGCCGATAGTGCTACATGTGTTTATTGTTGGTATGAAGTCTTAGCGATATGGCTTGTCTCATTGACAGCTTTGCTTGATGAATATCAATATGACATAAAGATATATAAGACTCTTGGTGATAGGATAACTCTTACCAATAGAGCTTTACAAGATGTATTTGCATTTGGTATGACCTCTCGCCGATAGCGATGGTCTGGCCGATGCTTCTACAATGGATATCGATATGATGTCTTAGCAAAAAGGGTGAGTCTGAGCGACAAAATTTGAACTTGGGGTAACCTCTTGATGAAGGTGATGACTCTAGCTGATATCAATAGTTGGGCTATGTGGCATCGGGGAGACATGGTTGGTGTCTCATCGACATGCGAATACTGTTTGAACATTTTTGACTGATTGGAAGACTGTCCTACATGTTATGTCTTCAACCAATTAGAGAAACAGAATGGGAACCATTGGAAGTTAGACTATTGTGGTTGTTCCTATGAGGAAGATCAACATATCATGGATGACATGGATATACTCAGTGTTGAAGATGATGATTAGTTGAGTGAATAGTTCGGTGGGGTGATTAGTGTGTATGAATTTAATTCAGAGTGTCTTGTAAATTGAATGTTTTGTACAAGGTTGATCATTTGATTATGCTGCTATAAATTGGCATCAGAGAGTGAAGCTCGTACTCTGTATGTAATTTAATTACTATAATACAAACGGGTTTTTTTTGGGGTGGCAGTTTTTTCTCCCATAAGGGTTTTCCCATGTAAATCCGGTGTTCATCTGTGTATGTTTATTTATCTATTTCTATTATTCCTTTCAAGTGTGTCTTAATTGGACTGTAATTGAAAATTTTAAAGTCACCTCTGCATTCTTCCCTAAGGTTTTGATGTTAGGAGAGTTAGTTCTGCACCTTAGCTTTCCTTACAAATGGTATCAGAGCCTAGCCAGTTGCCTTATCCTTGTGGGTACATTGGGTTTTTTGTGTCAATTCTATTTCAGTGGGAGTCTTGTAGAAGTTTGGTAATTCAAATTACAGGTTAAGATGGCAAGCACATTAGGAAGGATTGAAATTGAGAAATTTAATAGCAGCAACTTTGAGTTGTGGAAACTTAAAATGGAAGATTTGTTGGTTGATCGTGATCTTTGGATTGTTGTGTCTAGAATGAAGCCTATAGGAATGAAGCAAGAGGATTGGGAGCTTGCAGATAGAAAATCAAAGGGGCTAATAAGGCTCTGTTTAGCAGACTCTATTCTTCTAAATTTTCATGAAGAAAAGAATGCATCTTCCTTGTGGAAAAGACTGGCAGCTATTTATTAGGGCAAGTCCTTGGTGAATAAATTGTTCTTGAGGAAGAATTTTTACACTTTGAGAATGTAGGAGGGAGGATTTGTTGCTGATCATTTGAATGCTTTCAACATGTTGATTGTTGAGTTAGCATCTATGAGTGTGAAGATTGATGAAGAAGATCATTGTATGCGGTTATTATGTTCTTTTCTAGATTCTTGGGATCACCTGGTGATGGCTATTTGGAGTACGACATCCACTTTTAAGATGGAAGATGTTGTTGCTTCTTTGTTATTAGAAGAGATGAGAAGGAAATATTTTGAGATGGAAAAGGAGGCTCTTGTTGTTAGAGGAAGATCAAAAGAAAAAGGAAAGAAGGACAAGAAGTACAAATACAAATCATAAGGGAGATCAAAGTCTCCTAGCAAGAAGTCCAAGGTGAAGTGCTAGAATTGTGGGCAACCTAGTCATGTTCGAAAGGATTGCAAAGAGGAGAAAAAGAAGAAGAATTATTTTGACAATGATTCTTCTCAGAGTGATGCATATGCTTTCATTGCAGCCTTGGCTTACACAAGCATCAGTTGATGTCTGGCTAATTGATTCTTGAGCATATTTCCACGTGACATCTCATAGAGACTAGTTCACAAAGTATGAAAATTATGATGGTGGAAAGGTGTATTTGGCAAGTGATTCATCTTTGGAAATAGTTGGTCGTGGAAGAGTTAGAATTCAATTCCCTGATGGAAGAGTGAAGGGAATCAAATGATGTAATGCATATACCAGGTCTAGCTAATCAAAATTTACTTTTTGCTAGTAAGTTGAACAATATTGGAGTGCAAGTCACATTCTTTGGAAATGGTTGCAAGATGACTAGAGGCTCGATGGCACTAGCAAGGGGTGCTCGAATTGGTACCTTGTATAAGTTGGATGCACATGTTGTACAATGCAATAGTGTCTCTGTAAAGTCATAGAAAGCTACTCATGGAGAAAAGAAGGTAAAAGTTCTTGATAGTGTAAACTCTATGGAAGTTAAACTTCCAATAGAAAATACTATGCTCTAGCATCACAGGCTAGGCCACATTGGTGAAAAAGGTTTAAAAACCTTGAAGAATAAAAACCTGGTTGAGGGGCTTGATGATTGTAACCTAGAATTCAAGTTTTGTGAACATTGTATATACGGTAAACAACACCATTAAAGATATCACATTTCCACAATCCATATTGATTATTGCTAGACGACTTCTGGATTTGATTGTGTAAGAGTTTTTGCATCTAGTTGAGAGCTCAAGGAGAAAAATGATAAGTTGCAGACCAAGAACTAACTAAAAAGACCAAGGGGAGGGTTGAGGGGCACAAAAAATGAAAAAACAAGAAGCTATCAAATAGACTCCTAGGACCAAAAAAGATAGAAAAGACACAAGAGAAAAATAAAATTAGAGGAAAAACAAAAGGAAAAATAAAATTAAATAAAAATAAAATAAAATGACCAAACAATGGAAATTTCTAAATTCTTTTTTAAAAGACACAAATACAAAGAAAATTTGAAAGGGGCCAATATTTATATATAAAGAAACAAAAGAAGTTAGAAAAATAAAATAAATAAAATAAAATGTCCAAACAATAGAAATTACTAAATTCATATTAAAAAGACACAAGTACAAATGAATAGAGATATATATATATATATATATATATATATAAAGAAACAAAAGAAATTAAAGATGCAAATATATTATTTATGAGAAACAAAAGAAGTTAAGAATATATATATTATAATATACCAAACAAAATAAAATTCAACAAATGAATAGAGAAATAAAGAATATATATATATATATATAAAGAAACAAAAGAAGTTAGAAATATATATAGTAATAGATAACAAAGAGAATATAAATAAACAAAAGGATAAATAAATAATGTATATTATTTATATAAACTGAATATAATTCAACAAAAGAAAAGAGAAATGAAGTATATATATATATATATAAAGAAACAAAAGAAATTAGAGATATATATAGTATTAGATATCAAAGAGAATATAATAAACAATAGAATAAATAAATAATGGATATTATATCTATGAGAAACACACAACAATAATGTATAAATAAATAACTCAGCCTCCACCCTTCGTCACGATTGAGGTTCAATGGGTGATTGTTGATTTCGATGGCTTCTTTGAGTTTTCTCTTGAAGAAATTGTCCTCTTTGAACAAGATTTTGGTGTTTTCCAAACATATATGGTGTTTGGTAGCAGAGGAGTGGTCGGCTAGGGCAGATTTGACAACACGCTCATGTCTAATGTCAGCACTATGCTCTTTGATTCTGGTGCTAAATGAGCGGCCAGTTTCCCCTATATAAGGAGTGCCACATGAGCAAACAACCTTATAAACTCCTGAGTTGAGGAAGATGTCCTTGGAGTCTTTGAGGGATGGGATACGATTTCTTAAGGTTGTAAAGGGCTTGAACGCGCAATGGAGGCCTTTTTTAAGGAGGATCTTAGAGATTTTTTGGGATATTCCCTCGATATAAGGAAGGGATGCCCCCGGGAGATCATGGTGATGGCTAGGTTTGGAGACGGAAAGGAAACTCGCCTTAGCTTGGTTGAAGGCTCTGGATATTTGTTTGTTTGTGTACCCATTTAATTTGAAAACTTGGCGCAAATGGGTCAACTCAAGATTCAAGTTTTCCTCATCACAAATCTTGTGGGCTCTTAATGCTAGGGTTTTAAGGACCCCACTTTTTTGGCAAGGGTGGTGATGAGAAGAAGAATGGAGGTAGAGATCAGTATGGGTGGCCTTGCGAAACACACGTCTGCCAAGGGAACCATCTAGATATAATATTGTTTAGGTGGTTATTTATTTATACATTATTGTTGTGTGTTTCTCATAGATATAATATCCATTATTTATTTATTCTATTGTTTATTATATTCTCTTTGATATCTAATACTATATATATCTCTAATTTCTTTTGTTTCTATATATATATATATACTTCATTTCTCTTTTCTTTTGTTGAATTATATTCAGTTTATATAAATAATATACATTATTTATTTATCCTTTTGTTTATTTATATTCTCTTTGTTATCTATTACTATATATATTTCTAACTTCTTTTGTTTCTTTATATATATATATATATATTCTTTATTTCTCTATTCATTTGTTGAATTTTATTTTGTTTGGTATATTATAATATATATATTCTTAACTTCTTTTGTTTCTCATAAATAATATATTTATCTTTATTTCTTTTGTTTCTTTATATATATATATATATATATATATATATATTTTATTTCTCTATTCATTTGTAATTGTGTTTTTTAATATGAATTTAGTAATTTCTTTGTTTGGACATTTTATTTTATTTTATTTTATTCTAACTTTTTGTTTTATATAAATATTGGTCCCTTTCAAATTTTCTTTGTATTTGTGTCTTTTAAAAGAATTTAGAAATTTCCACATTTATCATTTTATTTTTATTTAATTTTATTTTTCCTTTGTTTTTCCTCTAATTTTATTTTTCTCTTGTGTCTTTTCTATCTTTTTTGGTTCTAGGAGTCTATTTGATAGCTTCTTGTTTTTTCGTTTTTTGTGCCCCTCAACCCTCCCCTTGGTCTTTTTAGTTAGTTCTTGGTCTGCAACTTATCATTTTTCTCCTTGAGCTCTCAACTAGATGCAAAAACTCTTACACAATCAAATCCAGAAGTCGTCTAGCAAACAACACCATGTTTCCTTTTATTCCAGTCCTCACAAATCTTTTGGTTTGCTTGATTATATACATTCTGATTTTTTTAGTCCAATGGATATTCCTTCTTTGTCTAAGTCAAGGTACTATGTATCATTCATTGATGATTATTCAAGAAGAGCATTTTTTTATTTTTTGAAAAGTAAATCAGAAGTGTTCAGCCAGTTTAAGAAATTTAAGAACCTTGTAGAAAATCAAACTAGAAGAAAAATAAAATGTTTAAGGACTAACAATGGTGGTGAGTTTTGTTTTGATGATTTTGAGAGGTACTATAAAGATCATGTGATTAAAATACATAAAACTACACCTTACACTCTGCAACAAAATGGAGTTACAGAAAGGTTCAATAAGACAGTGATGGAAAGAGCACGAAGTATGCTGAGTAGTGCTGGCTTGGAGGAGAAGTTTTGGGTTGAGGTAGTTGTAACATGTTACCTAGAAAACCGTTCTCTGAATTCCACTCTTGTTGAGAAAACACCTTTGGAAGCATGGTCTAGAAAGAAGTTGTCTTTGAGAAACATTCGAGTCTTTGGCTGTGAGGCATATGCACATGTTTCATATGAGAAAATATCTAAATTAGAAAACAAGGCTGTCAAATGTACTTCTATTGGTTATAGTGCTAGCATAAAAGGATACAAGCTTCCAAATCCTGATACAGAGAAGGTTCTATACAATAGAAGTGTTATCTTTCATGAGATTAAGCCTTCTACCTTGGATCTGCAGTCAGAGACAAAATCAAAAAACAAAAAGGATGTAGTTGAAATTCCTCTGACACCAAATAAAGAGGAGTTGAAAATTCAAAATGTACCTAAAATTGAGGAGAGCTTAAGTAGTTCTGAGAGTTCTGAAGAAGAAATATAACCTCAGCCTCAGCCCGTGAGGAGGTCAACTCATGAAAGAAAGCAAGCTGATAGGTATGGGTTTTCTTTGATAGATTCTACTTGTGTGTATGCTTTAATTTCTAGCACTCATGAGCCTAGGACTATGAAAGAGGCATTTGGAATGTATGATTCAAACTCTTGGTTAGAAGCCATGAATGAAGAAATGGCATCATTAGAAAATAATGATACTTGGAGTTTGGTGCCCTTTCCTGGAGGTAGAAAAGCTATTAGCTGGAAATGGGTATTTAAGAAGAAAATAGGTCTAGATGGCAGTGTAGAAAAGTACAAGGAGAGGTTGGTTGTGAAAGGTTATTCCTATGTAGAGGGAATTGATTATGGAGAGTTTTTTTCTCCAGTAGCTAAGCTGACATCTATCAGATTCCTTTTGTCACTTGTAACAGCATATGACTTATAGGTTGAATAGATGGATGTGAAGACAACATTTCTTCATGGTGATCTTGAAGAAGAGATTTATATGTCCCAGCCTGAGCACTTTATGGAGAAAGGTAAAGAAAAACTAGTTTGCAAGTTGAAGAAATCTTTGTATGGATTAAAGCAGTCTCCTAGAATGTGGTACCAGAAGTTTGAAACTTTTGTTTAGTAATTGGGATTTGTAAGATCAAAATTTGATCATTGTGTGTATTATAAAGCTGAAAGTGATTGATTTCTTATTATTCCTCTCTATGTTGATGATATGTTGCTCATAGGCAATAGTAAGTTAATGATTTATGATCTGAAGTCTCAGTTGTCTACAAAGTTCAAAATGAAAGATCTTCGTGTAGCTAGGTATATTTTGGGAATGAAAATAACCAGGGATAGGAATAGTAGAAAATTTTGGCTCAGTCAGAGTAAGTATATTAAGACTATTTTAGAGAGATTTTGTATGACTGATTACAAGCAGTTAGTTGTTCCAGTTTTGTACGGAACAAAGCTATTTGTTGAATACTTTCCAAAATCTCCTATTGAGATGGAGGACATGACCAGTGTGCCTTATGCTAGTGCGGTTAGCACTCTAATGTATGCAATGGTCTGTACAAGGCCAAACATTTCTAAAGTAGTGGGAGTTCTTAGTTGGTTATGGCTAACCTTGGAAGGACACATTGGGATTTTGTGAAAAGAGTATTCAGATATTTGAAGGGAACTTTAGAATATGCATTGTGTTACCATGGAAACTTGGTTGAATCACAGAGGACTCTCAACATTCAAGGCTATGTGGATTATGATTGGGCAAGGGACATTAACAACAAAAGATCCACCAATGTATATACTTTCATGATGAATGGTGGTGCAGTGAGTTGGATGAGTAAGCGGCAGGCTATAGTCACTTTGTCCACTATAGAGGCATAATACATATCAACAACACACACCTAGAAAGAGGCAATCTAGTTGAAACGTTTGTTTTCTAATATTGGTTTTGATGCAATTAAAATAACAATTTACTTTGATAGTCAGAATGCTATTTTTTGGCAAAGAATCCTACTTTCCATGCCAGGATGAAACATATAGATGTATAGTATCATTTTGTACAAGATATGGTGGAGGATGGAAATGTCTCTTTAGAAAAAGTGGATACTCTAGAGAATGTTGCAGATGCATTGACGAAGCTAGTGAGCATAGACAAGTTCAAGTGGTGTGCCAATTCGATGGGCCTAAGTTCCCATGAATTTCTATAGTTTTTTTGTGCTCTGGAGGTGTCAATAAGATCTTCGTCAAGTGGGAGATTGTTGGAAAATGCGCCTCAATCTTATTGGCATCTAAACTGCTATAAGAGCAAAGTAAGTGTGACATTCTTATTGTCTAGCCAACTAGCAGTTGTGTAACCTTGTGGAATGCTCATGTCGCTGAGACATTCCTACTATCTTGTCAACTGGTGTTATCATTGTGACATTTCTATTGCTATGAAATTTCTATCTCTCTCCGCTCGGGAAGATCTCTGGCTGATGGTTTTGATATACACTTGAAGTCATCGGGGAGAATCTTGGCCAAAAGGTTTGCTTCAGTATGATGTCTCATTGATAGCAGTAGTCTTACACATAGAGCTACATGTGTTTATCATTGGTATGATGTCTCAATGATATGGCATGTCTCGCCAACAATGTTACACTCAAAGTCATCGAGGAGAGGCATAGAGGCTTAGTAAGAACTCTTGGCGACGGACGTAAGTCTCACCGATGGGTATGGACATTGGTATGACCTCTTGGCGATAGCATTTCTCTCACCAATGGATATATTACTTTAGTGTGACCTCTTGGTGAAAGCAGTAGTCTCTTCAACTGTTCTATGTTTGGTATTATGTCTTACTGATAGCAGTAGTCTTGCCAATAGCACTACATGTGTTTATTGTTGGTATGAAGTCTTAGTGATATGGCTTGTCTCGCTGATAGCTTTGCTCGATGAATATCGGTATGACAAAGATTTATGAGACTCTTTCCGATAGGAGAACTCTTGTTGATAGAGCTTCACAAGATGTATTTGCATCCGGTATGACCTCTCACTGATAGCGATGGTTTGGTCGATGCTTCTATAATGGATATCGGTATGATGTCTTAGTGATAAGGGTGAGTCTGAGTTATAGCTTTTGAACTTGGTGTAACCTCTTACTGAAGATGATGACTTTGGCTGATATTAATAGTTGGGCTATGTGGCATTGGGGAGACACGATTAGTGTCTCACCAAAATGCGAATACTATTTGAACATTTTTGACTAATTGGAAGACTATCCTACTTGGTTTGTCTTTGACCAATCAGAGAAGCAGAATGGGAACTGTTGGAAGTTAGAGTGTTGTGGCCATTCCTGTGAGGAAGATCAATAGATCAGGGATGACATGGATATACTCAATGTTGAAGATGATGATTAGTTGAGTGAATAGTTCAGTGGGGTAATTAGTGTGTATGAATTTATTTCAAAGTGTCTTGTAAATTGAATGTTCTGTACAAGGTTGATCATTCCATTATGTTGTTGTAAATTGACATCAAAGAGTGAAGTCCATACTCTATATGTAATCTATTTACTATAATAAAAAGGGGTTTTTCTTGGTGTGGTGGGTTTTTCTCCCGTAAGGGTTTTCCCATGTAAATTTGGTGTTCATCTATGTATGTTTATTTATCTGTTTCTATTATTCTTTTCAAGTGTATCTTAATTGGACTGTAATTGAAAATTTTTAAGTCACCTCTACATTCTTCCCTGAGGTTTTGATGTTAGGAGAGTTAGTTCCGCACCTTAGCTTTCCTTACATCCTTGTTATCTATGGATTCATGTAGCATGTTACAAGTTTTGGTATGTATGATTGTGTTTCTCTAGTTGGTACTAAAATTGATGAGAATCAAGATTTGATCTTGGTTGTGGCATTCCCATTAGCTCCAAAATATATTTCATGTAATTCAAAGTTTTCTATCTTATGTATGACCTATTTATGGGTCCCATGGTAACATATTAAGGAGATATTTTTATGCGACCTATCCTTTAGGTCCAGTGCTAGTGTGCCAAGCCTTATTGAATATTTCAAGGTTGTTCTTCAAGCCAACATGTTTTTCTAGGCTATCTCATTTTTCTCTACGAGTATATATATATATTTAGAATATCTTTTTGGTTCAAGAGAAAATATTATGGTGTGTACAAATAAATAAAATGTTACGAAGAATTACACAGAGAAGGAATTTGAATGCAAGTGTCAGGAAGAAGTAATCTATATTGTAGAGGTTGTGCAAGGAAAGTGAGAAGAAGATTATTGATTGACTGCTAGAGATAGATATAGTGCTTTTAACTAGAACTAACTTCACGTATAAGTAGATACAACTTCATCAGTACATGTTTTGTCAATAAGGCTATTTTATGTATTAATTGGGTTGTGAGCCCATCGATAGTGAGCCTTACCTATAATGAGCATTTTGGCAGTAAGCCCTTGTAAAAATCACCTTAACCGATGTCACCTTAATCGGTGTTTTATAATTGAGAATTAGCATTCTCTATTTGTTTTCCCTTCTTGGATTTCCATGTCAATTCTGGTGTTTATTGTGCATGGTGTTGTTATGTGCTTTCATGATCATATCTATTAGATTACTATCTAATTGATTTAAGTTTGCTCTGGATTAACTAAATTCAAGAAAATTGTTTTATCATAACTGATTAACCCCCCTTCTCCATTATCTAGACTATTCAATAGGTCCCATTTATGTTTTGGGGCCTAGATCTGAATTTGGCATAAAATTACAAATTTATTGAAATTTGTGTCCTAAGTTTAGCCTACTAGGACTCATATGCCCCAACTGGCATGTGAGTCCCACTTAGCTTGGGCCTAGTTTTGAATTCAATTCTTGGTGGGATTTTATTTTCCTAGATCTGATGTTAGGTTTTATTCTATTGTATTGTTGTTGGATTTGAGTAGCATAATGTAGTGTAGAAAAATATAGCCCTATACATTTTCACACTTGTTTGGGTCCTACTTGCTAAAATTGGGTTTTTTTGTGTCTTAATTGGTCCTATTTTGCATCCAAAATCCTTAATTAATGCATCTTTCTGAGGATGATCCTAACATATATCAATTGACCAATCATAATTTAATAATTTTAGATTGTATGGCCCATATTTAGTGATTTGGGACTGATACGCTACCTTAGACATATGGAACCCACCTAAGTTTTGGGATCTAGATCTGAATTTGGCATAAAACTAAACATTTCATGAAATTTGTGTCTAGAGATTAGCCTACTGGGACTCATATGCCCCAACTAGTGTATGAGCCTCGCTTAACTTGGACCTAATTTTTAATTCAATTCTTGGGGTTCGTATTCTCCTAAATCTAATGTCAACTTGTAGTGTTGTAATTTTAGAAATTTTGGCATAAACAAGTATAAATACAAGGTTATTTCACATAGTTTCTCCTAGAAATTCAAGTACTTAAGTATCCTAGCAAGTTTACAAGTCATCTAGCACTTTTTGAGATAAAAAATAATACCAAGTTTATGATTAAAAGAGCATTCAAGATAATTCAAGAGTGATTATAAAGCATTTTTTAGCATCATTCAAGATTCAAGCATCATGTCAAAGTCATCATGCATCATGTTTTTTTTTGAGCTAAGATTTGTGATGTAAGGTTTTATGATTCAAACAAGAATTCAAGTCAAGATACATACCATTCAAGAAAGAGTCAGGATCCACATTCATGTTAGCCATTACATATAAGTTTGTAGCCTTTATTCCAAGGGTTTGGTGAGTTGCAACATAGCTTATTTGTTCACTCATCATTCCTTCATTCTATTTCTATTTCATTTCAAGGTTTGATTACTAAAATGGGGTTTGACCAAGGAAAACCCCCATCCACTAACAAAATAACATTTTCCCCTCTCTTTGATGTATGATTGCAGATCTAGGTGGTTTAGGTTGAAGATCTATTTAAGAGTAAGAATGGAGAAAAATTGTCAAGTTTTCAAAGTTGTCATCTACATTGCAAGATCATGGAAAGTCACATACAGGTCGCAATTCAATGATTTTGACTTGGAGACTTGCAAGGAGAGAAGCTATAGGAGAACCTAAGAGGATATTATATTTTCAGAGAAACCCTAATATTGGGACTAAATAATGACTTGTGGCATATGAGTCCTAGTATATCTGATTTCATACATTTCTAGCAGATCCTGAGTTGCAAGTTCCATATTCTAGTTTCTGTCAGAAACCCTAATCTAGGACTAAATTGCCCAACCTAGAGTATGAGTCCTATTGTGTATTAAAAGGTATTATTTCTAATATTTTAGACCCTCATTCAAGCCTCTCAATTTTCCAAGTGCAACTCTATACTTTCTTAGTTTACTATTATGATTTGAGCTCATTTCTAGGTCATAAACTTAAATTTTGCATATCATTTGCATTTCTTATCTTTCCAAGCTGTTACTTGGTGGTGAACCCTTTTAGTCTTTAATCACACCCTCAAAAACCTTATTGTAGATCTCTTTCCCTAATTCTATTCCTTAACTAAGATCTCTAAGGTTTAAGTGAAAGTTGTAAGAAATTGGTTGTTCTATATCTCAAAACATAGAATGACTATTTTCTAGGTTTCACACAGTGCTCTTTGTAGTGTTCAAAATTCTCTCTTTCCATACTTTCTTTATTTCATTTCTATTTATCTATCTATCTAGCTATCTGTGAAGGTGGGAACACCAAAAAGAGGGTTTGATTGCAGCAAGCACTAAAACAACCCCAATATTTTTACTTGTTCTACTGTGTGTAGGTACTTTTTTTGCATGTAGCTTACTAGAGAACTAGACCTATCATTAGTTGAATTCTTACCTTTCTCATTATTTTCATTTCTAAATAATTTCCTTTACTATTTTCCATTTGCATCATCACAGTAAGCCTCTTTAGCTAAGTTTTTATTAGGTTTTTAATCATTTTATTTGTGATTTTTTCACTATCTTTTTGTACAAATGACAACAAACTTGTGAGACTCTAGATCATCATGCTATTGTCTTTGTTGCATGCTGCTATACTTTGGTAGAGAGATGATAGAGTTATAGTCTAGGTTCTAGAAACCTGCTCATTTAATCCAAACATAACTCTCAAGGTAGCAGAAAGATAGCAACATTGAGAGTTCTCTTCTTTCTCTACCTTAAACATCTTGTAAATTTCCAAAACCTTCCATCTAGCTTGAGGTAGATCAAGGTAGCTAATCCTTTTAGACCCTCCCATGACCTGGGGTCTTGAGCATTCAGCCCCCCTCCTCTACATTTTGGTGAAACTGATGTGAACCATTCTTGTCCCATTTCATCCCTCGTATTCTAGAGTGTTGTGGGTGTGAGTATTGCAAGGTTCCTTGCCTTGCAACCCAACATACAACCCCTAGTGGTGTAGCTAGGAGGTTTCCTAAGCATTTCTAAACAAAATCTTGAGTGGTTTATTGTCTAATTGTGACACCCTTTGGGTCTCCTACAAAAGTTTTGTCTAGTGTATGTAAAGATGGCTTTCTTTGTACATCTACCCATCCCATCTATGCAACCTACGAGCGGATCTCCTACTATAACATTTACCTCACGGGATTTTATAATGAACTCTAATCAAGAACCATGCCCTTTGTACATGCCCACATGTATCAATGGGAATACTGTAACTGGTGTTCTCATTGATCCTACATGTCGGGTGAATGCTATAATAGAGGAGATCATGTTGATAAATTTTTTGCATAAGGATGGATATGATGAGTCTAGAAGCACTATACCTACTCACAATGGGATTTTCATCCCTCCCATCAATTGTGTCACCTTGTTAGTCATGGTTGGTCCTAGGACTGTGAATGCACTATTTGACATCATCTTGGGATCTTAACTATTCAAAGTGAAACTAGGCATTCCCTGGATGGTATCCATGAATGCAATTCCCTCGGTGATTCATAAGTGCTTGAAGTTTTCCCATGAGGGTTCTATGCATGTATTCCATGACACGGGTTATAAACCAATGACTACACATGTGGGCTACTCACTAAATCAACTTTTTCTTTCCCATGTTGGTCTGATCCCTCCTAGGATGGACTTGTATCAAACTTATGTGAAATACAAGTGTGGGGACATAACACCAAAAGTGAGATGTCGTCCTTCTCCATATTTCATTTCATATAGAGCTTGTAAGAATGAAAAATCTGAGACTTCCTTGGCCCCTCGAAAAAGAGAAGAGGATATGTTATCCTAGGGCTCTTCTTCTTCTATTGTCCCACCTATTGCTTCCTCTCATCCTACTGCGGTGCCATCAAATTTTGCTCCTATGAATTTTTTGGGGAGTTTTATGGTGCCCATTTGGAGAAAGCCCAAGTTTCTGACATTTGAAATTCCTGTCTAACCCACAATACCTCACCCCATTTGGTATGGTAAGGGGAAGAGTCCCCATGGAGTGTCTTCTATGTCTCAGCCTCCATGACCTCTTACTGCTCCTACCTCCAAGGTAGTGAATAGGAAGAGGCCCATCGTTGAGGCATCCAAGCCTACTCCTATCATAGTTATTGAATCATCTTCTCCATCTCTTACTCCTATTCTAGTCTAGGAGTCACTCTCTCCAAAAGAAATAGTTGTTGTGGATATTGTGATGATTGAGTAGAATCTCTAGCTCTTAAAGTCGTAAAAACCACCTTGTGTGTGAGTGCAGGCATCTAAGGAAGGCTCTAGCTACTAAGTAGGAAACCTTGTAGAAGAAGGAAGAGGAAGCAAAAATCTCACTTTGACATCTTCTGTTGTGTCCTCCTCTTCCACTCTTTATGCTTCAGTTTCTTTGTTGGTGTAATTTATTATTTAATTACACTAGCATAAGTTTCACTTAGGTCTTTTATTTAATTAATTAATTCCTAGGTTGCATTATTAGGAAAACCATTAATAATGGGGCCATCCTCCTTTCCATGTATTTAGGAGATAAGATTCCTTCTAGAATATCATCTAGAACTTATCTTAATTAGTTCATCATTCCCTAGGTAGTTAGTTAGGGTTTACATGTTGTCACATATTATTAGATCAAGACACATGGAAACATCTTAATGCATCTTATATCTCTCTCATCCCTATATATTTATGAAATTTGTACATTGTATCATCAATCTCTCATAATAGAATCTCATTAGAAGCTTGAGTTGCAACAATTTCTTGTTTGTGTGGGTGGACCTCTTCTTGGTTAAGATCTTGTGAAGTTTGGCCAACTTCATCAGAATTCATGTGCATCCATATTCTCAACATCCCTTAGCCCCATTTTTTCTCTTGGATCCCCCTGCAAGCGTGAACGGTCCTCACTCAAAGTGGGTATAGGTATTCATTGCTCCTTCCATTGAACCTACCCTTTTGATGTCCCTTTTGGAAATATCACCCTTTTCCAAACCTATAGATATGCCAAATACCTCATTGGTGTCTACTATAGTTTTCTCCTCTTCCTCCTCACCCTCTACTTCATGTGTGGTATCTCACATCCTTCGATGAAGTGAGAGATGGAGGAAAACCTTTCTTGCAATTGGGGTTAGAAAAAGGTTTTCCTTCTTTAGAGGGTGGTTCTATGATAGCATGTGCTATCCTAGTGATGGAAGCAACCTAGTGTTCCCATAGTTTTTCCTTGCTCCCAAGTCCTTCAGTGAGGCTAGGAGTGGATCTCATGCACTGCCTCCATTGCCTACTAATTTGACACATGACACTCTGATTAAGTGCATGTTCAACTCTGTAGACAATGTCCCAACCCTAATAATGATCTTTATGAGATTTTTGATGTTCACCTCACATGAATTGAATGGAAAAGACCTTGAAGGGCATTCTTCCTTGGATTATTTTGTAGGAGGATCAAAAGGTACCCCTCGTGTAGGATTTTCCACCCTCCCCTTGTTGGGACTTAAAATTTCATACAAATTTTAAGTTCCCATATTTAAAAAAGAGGATTTTAACACTCAGAAACTCAAGTGTAAAATCAGTCTCAAGAGCACCTTTTGAAAATTCATAATTTTGGATCTATATAATTTCACACAAAATCATTTTTCCAACATGTTCATCCACCATATGGGAATGTGCACACTAAATTTTAGCTTCATATGATTAGTTTTGAAAAAGTTTCAAAGTGACAAGTTAAAGGGATCTACAAAGATTTGTTGTCAGCACATAGTAAAATATGTTAAAATGGTTGTCTTTGAGGCTAAATATTAAGAAAATGGGTGATGATCATAACAAAATGAGTGGTTCCTTCAATTATCTACACCAAAGTCTACCTCCATGCCAATTTTTAGGGTGTTTTGGATGTCATTTGGTATTTTTTCAAAATCAAAATCAAATGAGTTTTACACAGTTTGATAGGTGCAATTTTTCAAAAAATGTTGAATGGGAAACTTTGAGCATTAATAGTTTTCATTCTGGATCATTTCATTCCAAATCATTCAAAAAACATGTTCTCATACCATAACTCAACACACTGGTGAAATTTCATGGCTTCTAGAGATCATATGATCAGTTTTCTAAAGCAGTTCTGGAGGCTACTTGGCTCATTTTCGTCACTCTGCAGCAAAGCAAAATTTCATCAGAGAGAGAGGTTTGAGGTATCACCAATCTGCAAGACATGTTTGAGGTCTTTCCAATCTATAAGATAGGTTTGAGGTCTCGCTAATCTGTAAGACATGTTTGAAGTCTCACCAATCAACAAGAAAAATGTTATCAGAGTGAGATTCTCAAGTTAGCTCGAGCATATATGTCACACCGATGGAATTTTATCAGTAAGAAATTCACTTTGTCTCATCGATAAAGCAAAATGAAACATATCAAGGAGACATGAGCTATCCGAATGAGTTTCAAATGTCTTTCCAACTTCATATGTTTCACCGATATCAACAAGACTAGTATGAAGTCTTGGCGATATTTGCAAGAATGGTATGAAGTCTTAGTGATATCTACAAGACTGATTTGAAGTCTCGGTGATACAATCTTCCTACAAAAATTTGCATCAGCAAGACTCTCTGATATCAATGTAAGATAAAATAATTCTTCCCGATGCTTTATGTCACCCTGATGTGAGTATATATGGTCATAATGCACACAAAAAATTGAACAAAATATGCTTATGGTGGAAATCAATAATACTTTGAGAAAAAATAAATTTTATTCATTTTATCAAGGGGATTTAAAAGTGGAGAATTATTTTACTCAGGAGAAGCATAAAAGGTAAAAAATTATGAAATATTTGCACTAGGAGGAAAGATATTTTTTTACCAAAGGTGTAAAAGTGTTTTGGGAGGTAAAATATTTTTATGGAAGAATTAACCAATTAGGTAATTATTTTACCTAAAAAATATATTTTCATGTGAAAGGGTAAATAAATCAATTTTCACCAGGAGGACAAAAGTGGATAATTATTTTTACCCGAAGGACATATTGGAGATACATACCAATAAAAGAGTGAAGTGAAGATTTCCAACATAGGAAGATTATTGAATTAATTTTCATAGAGATGAAGATTAAAATATTTAATTTTCTAATGGAAACTAATTAAATATTTTATTTTTCCAAAAATAATTAAGTGAGGAGCTGCATCGAAAAGAAGTGTTGCACCAAACAAATGTCGTGAAAAGTTGTAACCCTAAAATAATGTATATATGTCAAATAAAATCAAAAGAAAGGAGATTAGATTTAAAAGAGGAGAAATAAGTAGTAGGTTAGGTAGTTGGTAGTTTGAATAGTTTCTGAAACAAAACATCATGATATGTATTGTAAAATATTTTAAAATTATATAATGCAAAAGAATATATTTATCTAGTGATCCAATTATGGTGTCAATTGTTTGTCGAATTTATTGAAAACATTATCTAGTTTTCTCTAAGTTTGTCATTTCCTGATTATTTAAATTAAAATATCAAGGATATTCTTCAATTTATCAAAGCTCACTTGTTGTTCTTGTGTGGTTCGGTTAACCGGTTCCTGCAAGATAGGATTAAATCCTTTTGATTAATCACAGTAATCTGGAAAAGGACATTTGGATCATTAAGGATAAATTGATAATTACACTCTTTGCACATTTACACAAGTTGTAAACAGTCACAAGTTCCAAGCAATTTGAATTATAGCCATTAAGCAAGCACCCATTATACAAATCTTGACTCCATTAGCCCTATAGAAGTATGCACTAGTCACACCAATTCCAGTTTAGAATTTTATAAAATATTATTCAAACATTCACATCTCACATTTCAATAGGAGTAGTTAGCAAGCTTTCATCTATTACACTTTGTACCACCATAATAGGTCCATCAAGTCAATCAAGTCACACAACTTTAAGTTTTCCTCATTCACACAAGTATACCCACCTAGGTCTAGTAGCACCTAAAGAGAAGAAGGTTCAAACCATTTGGCCTTGTCTGTTACACTAAAACATACCAAGAGTTTGGAAACCTCTTGATGTATTTTGCTTGTGGTTTTGAGAGCTAACAAATTGGTGACTCTACTGAGGAATAACATTAGAAAATTTGATTCCATCCTATCCATCCATAAAGTCAATAAAGTTTTGAAATCAGTCTTTAGCCAAAGTTTCATAATTGTTTCATTTGTACTCCCCATCTTAGTCAGACACCTAACAAATTGGAAACTCTACTGGGTAGTCAACTCAAAGTTAGGGCCTTAGTCATAGAGTTTGTAATCTTGTATAAACTCCACTAGGAATAAGAAACAACAAACATTTTCTCACTTTTAAGAAAGTGAGTGGTGACTCTAGTAAAATTTGATGAAAAATGCACAACCTTTTGGAAATACCTTTGAATGAGCTAAGTGATGAAATAAAAAAATTGAAAGTAGAAGTAGTAGAGAGCAAGAGAGTATTACTTCAAGAGCTGAGCGAATTGGGTAACTTTCCCACTTTAGATACACCACAATATATACCATTCTCCGATGAGGAAGGATATTCAAATGCAAGTGGTCCTTGGACTCCACAAGTGCCTCATAATACAATTGGGAATTTTCACAATGAAGGTAATGTACTTTATTCACAACAAAACATTTATTCACCACAACCATCAAAACAAATAAATGATTATCTAGTCCCTCTTGGAAAAATACTAGTAGGCTACCAAGATTATCAACACAGCCAATATCCTAAGCATTATCCATATCAATACTGAATGCCACATCAAAATGTGCAAAACAATTTCATCCCTCTTGGAAGTGATAATCAAAACCTGTAGCAAGATGTATACCAAAATCAACAATTTGAGGAGGAAAGTGGTGAGCATTCACATACTCAAGAAACAAATCAATACCTCGAATCAAAATGTTGCATATCTCCCTTGGATGCATTTTTTAACTTCAGAAGAAACAAGGGAGAATCTAGAAACTCTCTAATGAATCGATTTATTGTTATCCTTACACAAATACCTCTTAGTTATGAGATCGATAGGTCCATGTATGTTGATCAATTTATGAGGGCATATGAGCCTGATTCAATTTACTGGCTTGAATCATTAAAACCAGTTACTTTTGAACAAGTAAGAGAACTAATGAAAATTATAGAAAAGAAAAGGTATGAGGAAACTAATCAAGTGATATAGCTGGAAGATGAGAAATATGAAAGAGAAAATAATTCTTATGACAGCCTGCATGAGGAGGATGAAGATATTGATGATGTCTCCTAAATAACAGATTGTGGCAGTGCTTGTTATGAGGGATCCATTGAATATTCAACTAGTGAAGATGAGCCTGTGGATTTTGATCTACAACAAAGTGATTCTTGTAGTTCTTGTGATGACCAAGAGGAAGAAGTAATGGAAAATGTGGGTGCATTTGACAGTGAACAAATAATGCCTCTAGCTATAGTTGAATACCATGAAGACACATTTGATAAAGAAGAGGTTTGTACACTTGAAAATGGTTTCCATTTCTTTTCAAATCCATTATATGATGAGAAGATAGAAGAAGATCATATGATATTTTTCCAAGGTGAGATCAAAGCACTTAAATTTCCACTTTTTGATGATGAATACAACAACAATGATATGGATATAGAGGCATGTTCACTCAATAGTGAACAAATTTCAGATTTTCTGGAAGTAGAGTATAAAAAATATACAAATCAAGATTCGGAAAATTCATTTCCAACATTAATTGATTCAAATATGCATGATGATGGTTGTGTGGATAAGAATTTTGTGTTACTACCAATTAGTGATATGGAGGAATTAAAAAATATTTCAAGTCTAGTTGTTCCAAAAAAAATTGATGTGGAAGAATTTTTAGATTTATAAGAATGGTATTTTGATGGTAAATTTTTAATACAACTGGGAGAACATTTTACAAACCATAATAGTGAGCAAAATAATGAGAAATGTTGCATTAAATATGCATACAAATTGTATGGTGAAGATGAAAGAGATTTATCCCATGATGATGGAGAATATGAACTTCAAAATGGTAAAAGGAATTTGGAGCAAGCTGAACACAATGATCTTCTGAAGGTTTTCAATGACAGTGGAATGGTTGATTGTATGAGTGTTCTTGAGAAGGACTTGATGAAAACATATCAGATCAAGGTGTTTGACAAAGGAAAATAGGGGTAATTCTCTTTGGTGGACTTGTGCCATTAGTTGTGGTATGGTTTTTCAAAAAGCCATGTTAGTTCATGACAGAAAAAGTTTCAAGTCTGTTGCTCAAATGGATAAAATATTTGGTCTGCTCTTCCAGTGATTTGGATTCTTGCAATGATCTCACAATCATTCATCCCTAGACAGAGCAACTATTGGGACTTAAAATTTCATAAAAATTTTAAGTCCCCATATTTAAAAAAGAGGATTTTAACACTCAAAAACTCAAGTGTAAAATCAGTCTCAGGAGCACATTTTGAAAAATCATAATTTTGGATCTATTCAATTTTAAACAAAATCATTTTTCCAACATGTTCATCCACAATATGGGAATGTGCACAGTGAATTTTAGCTTCATACGAACAGTTTTGACAAAGTTTCAAAGGGACAAGTTGAAGGGATCTACAAAGATTTGTTGTCAGTACGCAATAAATATGTTAGAATGGTCATATTTGAGGCTAAATATTAAGAAAATGGTTGATGATCATAACAAACTAAGTAGTGCCTTCATTTCTCTATACCAAATTCTACTTCCATGCTAATTTTTAGGGTGTTTGGATGTCATTTGGTATTTTTTCAAAATCAAAATCAAATGAGTTTTACATAGTTTGATAGGTGCAATTTTTCAAAAAATGTTGATTGGGAAAATTTGAGCATTAACAGTTTTTAGTCTGGATCATTTCATGCCAAATCATCTGGAAAACATGTTCTCATACCATAACTCAACACACTGGTGAAATTTCATGGCTTCTAGAGATCATATGATCAGTTTTCTAAAGCAGTTCTGGAGGCTACTTTGCTCATTTTAGTCACTATGCAACAAAGAAAAATTTCATCGGAGAGATAGGTTTGAGGTCTCACTGATTTGTAAGACATGTTTGAGGTCTTGCCGATTTGCAAGACAGGTTTGAGGTCTCATTGATCTGCAAGACATGTTTGAAGTCTCATTGACTGACAAGAAAAATGCTATTAGAGTGAGATTCTCATGTTAGCCTGAGCACATATGTCACGCTGATGGAATTTTATCAAAAATAAATTCACTTTCTCTCACTGATAAAGCAAAAAGAAACATATCAGGGAGACATGAGCTATCAGAATGAGTTTCAAATTTCTTTCTGACTTCATATGTTTCACTGATATCGGCAAGACTGGTATGAAGTCTTGGCGATATCTGCAAGACTAGTATGAAGTCTTGGCGATATCTACAAGACTAGTTTGATATCTCAGTGACACAATCTTCCTACAACAATTTGCATCGGCAATACTCTCTGATATCAATGTAACATAAAATAATTCTTCTTGATGCTTTATGTCACCCCAATGTGAGTTATATGGTCATAATGCAAACAAATAATTGAACGAAATATGCTTATGGTGGAAATCGATAATACTTTAAGAAAAAAAATTATTCATTTTATCAAGAGGATTTAAAAGTGGAGAATTATTTTACTCAGGAGAAGCATAAAAGGTAAAAAATTATGAAATATTTGCACTAGAAGAAAATATATTTTTTACCAAAGGTGTAAAAGTGTTTTGGGAGGTAAAATATTTTTACGGAAGAATTAACTGATTAGGTAATTATTTTACCTAAAAAATATATTTTCATGTGAAAGGGTAAATAAATCAATTTTCACTAGGAGGACAAAAGGAGATAATTTTTTTTACCTGAAGGACATATTGGAGATACATACCAATAAAAAAGTGAAGTGAAGATTTCCAGCAAAGGAAGATTATTTAATTAATTTTCATAGAGATGAAGATTAAAATATTTAATTTGCTAATGGCAACTAATTAAATATTTTATTTTTCCAAAAATAATTAATCGAGGAGCTGCATCGAAAAGAAGTGTTGCACCAGACAGATGTCGTGAAAAGTTGTAGCCCTAAAATAATGTATATATGTCAAATAAAATCAAAAGAAAGGAGATTAGATTTAAAAGAGGAGAAATAAGAAGTAGGTTAGATAGTTGGTAGTTTGAACACTTGCCAAAACAAAACACCATGATCTGTATTGTAAAATCTTTTAAATTTATATAATGGAGAAGAATATATTTATCTGGTGATCCAATTATGGTGAAAATTGTTTGTCAAATTTATTGAAAACACTATCTAGTTGTCTCCAAGGTTGTCATTTCCTGATTATTTAAATTGGAATATCAAGGATATTCTTCAATTTATCAAAGCACACTTCTTGTTCTTATGTGGTTCAATTAACTTGTTCCTACAAGATAGGATTAAATCCTTTTGATTAATCACAATAATTTTGAAAAGGACATTTGGATCATTAAGAAGAACTTGATAATTACACTCTTTGCATGTTTACACAAGCTGTAAATAGTCACAAGTGCCAAGAAATTTGAATCATAGCCATTAAGCAAGTCACTCATTATACAAATCTTGACTCCATTAGCCCAATAGAAGTAGGCACTAGTCACACCAATTCCATTTTAGAATTTTATAAAATATTATTCAAACATTCACATCTCACATTTTAGTA